>OU015493.1:49381016-49641073 GCA_907164885.2 Dolomedes plantarius | reverse complement strand
TCCTTTTACTTATGGAGTTGAGTGTCATTGCTTTAACTATAAATTGACAGAGTATGTCTTCAGTCGGTTTAGCAGAAAAATTTCTCCGCTTACCAACCAATACAGCTCTTTTCTCATTTTTTTCAAACTATAAATTTATTACTTCTACAGATATTTTCCAATCTTTTATAACTGTTGGCCAATTTTTTAAACTTTGCAATGCTTTGATTTATTGAGTTACTTTGTCATTGCTTAACAACCGTTTAGCCCAGTTTGTCTTTAATAGATTGAGTACAACAATATCTCAACTAACTGACTAATCAACCTATTTTCTTAATTATTTATTTTTTAAATAAGGCTCAGACATGAATTTATCTCTTCCACAGATATTTACGAATCTATTATAGTTTTTGGCCAGTTTTCGATTCTTCACAACTCTTTATCGAGTTAGTATGTCATTGCATGAACTATAGTTTGGGGCAGCATGTCCGTAGCAGATTTAACACAAAATGTCTCAACGTACCAACCAGTCAACCTCTTTTCTCAACTATGTTTTGAAATGGGTTGAAACATGAATTAATTTCTGCTACATATATTTACCTACCTTTTATAATTTTTGGCCAGTTTTGGATATTTTACAAC
Organism: Dolomedes plantarius; assembly: GCA_907164885.2. NCBI lineage: Eukaryota > Metazoa > Arthropoda > Arachnida > Araneae > Dolomedidae > Dolomedes > Dolomedes plantarius. Next base: position 49,640,452 of record OU015493.1, on the reverse strand, counting down.
TTTTTGATTTATAGAGTTACAGTGTCATAGTATCAATTATAGTTTAACAAAGTATATCCTTAGCAGTTTTTGCTCAAAACCTCTTAACTTACCCTCCAATTTACACTCTTCAAGGTCAAGGTAGTAGGTTTACGGAGTTCCTAGCAATGCTAAGCATTACACCTCCGAACGGATAGTGAATCAATAAGCATATAGTAATTTTCCGAATCAAAGGACCAAACATGAATTTAGAAAAGTCGCACGTCTGCCGGCTCGATCCATGATCTGTGCTAGCTTTGCCTTGCGACGAAAATTCCATTTTCCCATAGAGCAGGGGTAAACCGATAACTGTGTACAGATACCTTGACGATGACTTTCGTTAAAATGAAAAGGAATGTCCTCTTCCTATCATGAGATTGGGTATTGGACCACTGGTACCATTTACAGGCAAGTCAGGGAACCAAATCCGGTTTCCGAAAATGGAGGTTTTTGCATTGTTAAAGAATTTTTGTTAAGATAAATCAACATCTTTTCCCAATTTTTTTTCTTAAATGATTTGAAACATGAACTTATTATTTATACAGATATTTAGAACTATTTTGAAATTTTTGGCCAATTTCTGAACCTTTACAACTCTTTGATTTATGGAGTTACTGTATAATTGCACTAACTACGGATTGGCGCAAGATATCTTCAGTATATTTACTACAAAATCTGTAAACTAAGAATCCAATCAAACTCCTTTTTCAATTGACTTTTTACCATTTTTTTACTAACTAGCTTTCTTGTTTGTTTGTTTTTGTGTGTTTGTCCGGTACAAATCTTACAATCGATTGTTAACTTCCAGACTAGCTAAACATTTGAAACTTTTAGATTAGCTCAGAACACGATGCCAATGCATTATTTTAATACTTTTAGCCATCTTTAAGCAGAATTGAATCCATTTTCAGTTAATTTTGTTTTGTAGACTCGTACAGCCATCAATCAACCGGGACGGGAACGAAAAGTTAAACGCAAGTTAACTTCCAATTAACTTCATTTTCTTTCAAGTTGATGGGATAATTCATCACAAAATTTTTTTAAAGTATTTATTAATACATAGAATTGTCAAGTTTATATGATTCAACAGAAAATTTAAAAATATGGTATATAAAAAGTTCTTTTTATCTTGTATTTATTTAAATGGGTGTTGAAACATTACATTTTTACTTCTACAGATATCAAACTTGCCCTTCGACCAATAAATATATGTCTACAGTGCCAAGAATTATCTTATTTAATCAGAATAGGATCAGCTGCTTGTTCTCCATCCATCTCATGTAAAAATTTGCCATAGTCAATTTTAGGGTTACATTCTATAATTTATACATACCTGTGCATTCCATTTCCTGTACTTGGTTTAAGATTTAATGAAATCAATATTAGGCAGCGATTTTCTGAATAGCCGCGAAGCCATGCAATCAATTGGGCAGCTTTTGAACTGCTGAGTTTAGCCCAGCATTTCACAATGGTAGTCAGCTATATACAACAGCTTCATGAATCACACATACGGAGGCTAAATTAATTGAAATTTGACTATGATGGCAAGTAAGACCTATTAACTATAAATGAATTTCTGCCATAAAAGTGTAACTTTATAATCACGCGAGTATAGGGAGAAAAGAACGTAGTAAAGTTTTAAAAAAAAGGAAAAATACTTTTCTTTTCTGAGCTGCTTCTATAACACTTTTAGGCAAGTCCAGGAATGAGAGAATATCAATAAATAAAAACTCACAGATAAGAGAAAATTTCCCCCCTAAAACCATCCTAGGAAATTTACATTTGTATCCGCTATTGGTTAATAATAACGACATTTTTCTTTTGTTTAATAACTGAGATTGATCTTCGATAATTCAATAAAGCACTTATTTTCCAACGGAGTTAGCTTGGATAGGAAGTTTTAAAATTAAGAGTTGAAAATGAACCGTATATTTCATTATAGTTTCCGAGGGAAATCGATTTTAAATTGATTGGAACAACCTTGTTTCATCTAAAAACGTATTATCATATTTAGAAAAGATATAAGCAGAGATGTGTTCGGAAGCATGACTATTTTCTTTTTAAGTATTCTTTTCATTTCGATTCTATATTTTTACATGTTTCCTAAAGATTGAATTAGATTTGAAATCTACAGGTTTAAAAAATTAGGGCACTTGAACTTAAAAACCAAATTTTATTTCTATAGTAAAGAAAAGTAAAATGGTTTGCTTTTAATCTGATGAAATACTGAGTAGGTTAGTAAATTTACCATAGAAAAATTCAACCATTTTAAGAAAATGCGGATAGGTATTTAACCTAGCAAATAAAAATTCGGAATCTAAGTATGAAATTCTGATAAATATAAAGAACATAATACGATTTCCCACTAAGCCATATTTTCGCCAAATGTTTTTCACGTTGGAGTTAAATTTCTGGGTTTGCTATAATGAACACTGTAAACTTGCATCACATGTCTGTTTAATTGCCGGCGCTATATCGCTACAAGTTGGCGACCGTATCATGACCGTATCGTGCTCTTAATATTACCAGACATTTATTCAGATCTCCAGTATTCTACTTTTTTTGTTGTTTCTAAATTATTATACCTAGGTCTGATTTTATGCCTCAGTTTATTCAACCTTTTTGCCACCCTTATGCAACTTTCAACCAGATGCATAAAGAGTTTTAGTTAATACCGTGTTAGGAATATTGGAAAACTTCTTGTAAACAGAGAAACTGCAGCAGTGACACAATAAAAAATTAAATATGCAGTGAATAGATTGTAAATTATCTGATGCTGATGTAGCGAACAAAAAAAATTATAATTTGTACCAAAGATCTGTTTTAGTACTTAGAGGTAGGCAATTGATCTAAGACGGATTATCAATAGAAATCATAAATTTGCTCTCAGTCTCGGGGTGTTCAATCATGGCAAATTGTATTTACGGATTTTTATAGTTTTTACTACTTATTAGATAAAATATTCAGCTGGTCATAAAGTACATTAGGTTCTTAAGTGAAAACAAAACATACATGTTTCATTTTCAGCAATAACTTTATTGAACAAAATGTTCGCCAATTCATCCCACTACCTTCTGCCATTTTTCGGGCAACTTCATAATTCAATCTTCCCAAAACGTACACTGAACAAATCATTTTTTTTGCATTTTAGTTGCTTTTTTACTTTTTTTTAAATAATAAAGCGTAATATGCCAAAAATTTTACTAATTTTCATGCATGTTTAATATTAAAATAAAGGCTGCACAAAAATTCCCTAAAATTAATAAGATTTTGTTTTAACTGAACGCTGATAAATGAGAATTGTCACAACACAATCCAACCAAATTGTTTCGGATGACGTTAAAGACAACTAAACACTACTTGAGCTATCATACTAAAAACGAATGAACTTTTTGGCAAATCCAATAATTCTTAAGTTGTAAGCGAAAGTGGAACGCTGAATAAATTCATATACTACATTGCCATTTCTGAATACGTTTTAGCTCTGGGAAGATCAAAGACCACTTATTTATTGTATCAAAAGGACAAAAAATCCAAAGTAAACAGAACAAGAATATTAAATATCTCCCCTATATTTGATATACAGAGTGTGGATTAGATAACTCCTTAATATGTAGTCTATTCACGCCCAGGCCACATGCATTTATTTAGTTGTTTAAGTAGCTTTGAGGTATTTCAATCATAGAACACATGTGTCCGTTGAATATTTGAGCAGGTGAATAATTGCACCGGTCAGAAATGTCATAAGAGACGTAATAGGAATTCTGTTTATCTGTGGCAAATCGATGTCATATTATATGTAATACCTTTGCAGAGTCACTGGAGCTTTCCTAAATCGTAATTCGGTACTGTATACGACGTGCAAAGACGAAAAGGATTTTATGAATATCATACTGCATTGCGTAGTCGAAAGGTAGAAAACTGATGGAAATGTTATACCGAAATACACCATTTAAGATTAGCATATTTAAACCGTTGCATCTGAGGATATCTATATAAAAATAAATAACCTGGGATGCATATTATCCTGTTTCTAGTTCGTAAATATTAGTGAATGACGACAACAGATAACAGCGTCACAAGTTTAGTTGTTTTTTATACTTAAATAGATGACAAATATAATAAACAGTAACTTATGATTGCAACGAAGCTTACTTAACAGACTTCACATTTGACACAATACACACAAGAACAGTCTTCGACGTTCACACAGAGCAGCACAACTCCAACTGACAATTGAAGAAATCTGAACTTAAGGTGCTGAGATGGACATCCTTATGTACCTTCAGCGATATTCTAGATTTTTCTAGACGCGGACACTTCTAGAGCTGGGTATCCACGCAACCTAGATAAAGTCTGATTGGTTCTCCGGGCACCGAAAAAGGTGGCTAAGTTTGTGGCAAAGATCGCCAAAATTCTCAAAACTATCACCAAACACTCACAAACTGAAATCTAAACTTCAATCATGGTAAATAAATAGTAATTAGCTCTAATCTGTAAAGTTTTTGTATCACATGTTTTCCTTACAATTTTATATAACGTTTTATCTTCACATTAATATTTATTTTTTCTTATTTCTTACTTATGAACAAAAAATATGTATACAAACACAAACGCAAACAAACGCACGTCGTGATTTTTTTTTAAGCAGATAAATTTAGCTCGTAGTATGCAAGCAAACACCGAATTTGGGAGTAAAATAAAGAAAATATTCTTCGCAAACCCCTTTAGCGAAGATTCAAAATATAATAATGATTTAATGACAAAACGAAAGTATGATTCCATAATTGAAGATGTAAAGCGAATAAAAGTTTCCAAGAAAAAATAATCATCTCGAGACTATCGAATAATTCAAAGGTATGTTGTGTTGACTGTACAAAGCTGTGAAAAATTCATTGAGCCGTTGTCAGATGCGTGAGAACGTGTGAAAAAAATTTGTTCATGCCGAAGAATTGTTTGACATATTGTATTCTACTCATTTCGGTGGAAGAGACAGAATTATCAAGCAATTAATTACGCCTTATATCAATCTTAAGGCTGCTATATACTAAGAAATAAAATCGTATTTCCCTTTTCCTCATCATGCAGACTCTTGTTGGTGGAGAAGTCCAGTTGACAGTTCGAGAATTCCACCGCCCTTAGGATTGACATTTTGAGGAATTGTAGTGGCTCTCTCTCTATAGGGGGGTTAAGCGCTGCACCCAAATTTTTTATTTAATATATATTTTTGTCAACTATTTACAGGTACATAAATGCTGATAATGAAATAAAATTGGTATTGTCAGATAGCCTGAACTTTTATGCAAATCGCTACAGAATTCATTTTATAAATTTTGTGCACCGAAGGAATTTATGAGCGTTTAAAACACACTATACCAGATTTTTCCCCGTATAATTTAAATTTTAAAATATTAATTGCATTTAAAAAAACGAAAAATGTACACAAATGTAAAATTTCTTTCTCTATGACGGATTAAATTTTTTTTTAAATCTTTGAATCCAAGTCAGCAATCCGTGAAAAAATTTTCTCCATAGGTTAACGTTGAGGAGAACGAATCCAATGAGGTTAGTACATAGCAGCCTTAACCAGATGGACATTTCGTTATCCCCTGCTTCTACAGAATCACTATAGAAATACAAGAATTTATCGATAGTAATGTTAAACTGCCTTTTACACTGTTGATTGAGGATACAGTTATGAAGAATATTAAGTTACCCTGCCCCTCCAAAGAATCACCTCTGCACGTAGAAGAAGTCATCAATGAGTTACCCTCAACTTCAGCAGAATCGTCATCACAGTTTTGTACAGAGCTTGTAAATAGTCAAGACATGGTCTGTATTGTTTGCTCAAAAGCAGCATCAGGTGCTCACGAGTGTAAATCATGTGATATGTTTGTTCACGTAATTTTTGGTTAAATAGATCCTAAATAGGCAGGGTATGGTAAGAATGTATTGTGCAACATCTGTTAGAAGAATATGGATTAGAAAATACAGCGTGATGAAGACGAGAAAGGTTTAGAAATATAACCAAAGAAAATGTTAGCAGTTTCTAATGCAAAGCGAACAAATGTCGATGAAAGTGTCACTGTGAAAATTAAAGTAACCGAAGCAGACAGAGCAAAAACTGATGCCCTCTCGATTTTAGATCAGGTTCTTAGTAAAACAGAGAATGGGTTTTAAAAACTTGGAACTGAAATAGGTATTTTAAAACAATTGTATGCAAGATCTGAATTCGGTGATTGCAAAGAGAATTTTTTAGCGAAAGTAGATGTTACTGCTGTAGAAATATCTTTACGTCAAACAGCAATACGGCAATCCCTTGGTAATAGTCAGGTTTCAAAAAATGTGACTGCAAATCTAAATGTACCAGAAATAGGTGTGCTTGTTACAAAAACAATTTGCTATGTAATTCAAAGTGTCACCAATCTTTAGATTGCACTAATAAGTAAGCATAATTTTATCATATGTTTTGCAAATTCATTTCCTTAATTGTAATAATATTTTAAACCGTTTGATTCTTTGTATCACAGTTTTTTAATTGATTGATGATTGATTCTATCAACTAATTTGTTGATTGTTTGACTGTATAAACTTGATTCTTTAGATATTGAAAAATAAATAGATAACATTATGTTAATTTAAGCATACAGAAACATTGCTGTTGTTCCAGCAAATATCTTATTTTCCCTTTAACGAATGCCTAGTGGGTAATGTGCAGATTATCTAGGTAATTTGAGAAATAAAACAATTTTCCGCACTTCAGCGGTAACATGTTTATATATATATATATATATATATATATATATATATATATATATATATATATATATATATATATATATATGTGTGTGTAATACCACGGACGCGGGCTGAAGAATGAAGGACTGAGTGGCACAGTTTTGATTATGATACTTCTTGCTTCATCTAATTGAGGGTAAAATGGATGACTTATCATCCGGCCGTGCATCACAAACGTTTTTAAAACTGTTCCCGCAATTCATCTCAACTCTCGGACACACAAATCATAACACAACTTTCTCGAACTACATGTTTATTAAATTCGCCGACCGCTCCGCCGGAATGAATGCGGCAAGAGGAAGTACAGGAGTTCGTCCCAATTTTGGACGTCAAGACTTATATAAACTTCAATCCATCACGTGACAAAAGGGTGTGTCTTAATAGTTGATTGGTTTAAAATTGTTGTTGATGTGCAGAACTGATTTAAATTTGTACTGACGCCGCGTCGCGTATCTTTACGTAAAAAAGACAGCCATCTTAAATGATTTTGCAGAAGGCTGTAATAATGGAATTTAACACGAATGCCCAAAGGGAATTAAATAACTTAAGGGATTAAAAAAAGGGTATGTAATTTTGAATAGTAAAGTGAGGAATTAATAGTTTTTAAATGTTAAGAGTGTTGAATTAAGAAATTACTAGTTTTTTTATATTATATTATATATATATATATATATATATATATATATATATATATATATATATATATATATATATATATATATATATATATATACATACAGAGGCTGTTCACACATTTTTAGACGATGTATATTGTATTCACAAAACTAAATTACATAAAATTCTTGTGTTTTAAATGTTCTATTTTACATCCCTTATTCTGAAATATCTTTCGACACCGCGATTTCCAGGATAATAATGCCTTTTGAAGTGTCAGAAGAGGTATTCTATCCCATTCCTCCTGAACAGCTTTCCAGAGGCCTGTAAGGGTTTTGGGACGACGTTTGGATAATGCAGATTTTAAAAGTCCGAAAGCACAAAAATCCATAGGTGATACATCGGGAGATTTAGTAGGGATATCAGTGAAGGGTATGGTTTTGATACCAGTTTTTTGTTCCATTTCTTTTAGGAAATTTACAGTGAATTTTGATGTGTGACTGCTAGCTTTGTCCTGATGGAGTCTCACAGATTGATGGCACTGTAGGTAAAGCGATGGTATTTCATTCAGAAAAATTGGCATTAAAATATGTTCCTGATAGTATTTGGAGTTAATCTTGACATTTTTCCACTCTCTTTATTTTTAACTTGCCATTATAAGAAAAAACAGCAACAATCACGAATTCCTTAGAAAAACTTTCTTTCGATTCTTTGAACCATGTACTTAAATTTTTTTCTCCCCTTTTATGATAATGAATGGCTCTTTTTTGTTGCAATCATTTAAATACACCCATGATTCATCTATTGAGACAATTGTTTTCCATTTTTCTCAGGATAAGTGTTTCTAATATAGAATTCAGCAGCGTGTCCTGCGTTCGGCGATATGATTTGGAAGAAGACGATGCACATTGCGTTTTTTCGCTTTCTTAAGATTTAAATCAACGTTTATCATTTTGATTAAAGTGGACACCGAGCATTTTAATGATTTTGCAACTGTCCTTTGACTAGGGGGATTTTCTTTTAACATTAAACAACGTTCCTTTGCAATGGTCGAAGATGTCCGTTTTATCCTTAGATACTTGTTTGAAATTTTTGTCCCACTTGAGGCTCCAATTTGACGTTTTTTTCCTTTCTTGTTGACGATATTACCTATCTAAGCTTCAGATATCACAAAGCCATGACTCTCACATCGTTTTTGGATAACGGAGTATGCTTATTTCTCTTCGGAAAGAGCATAAATGTAGCCTTCGAACCACTGCTTTGTTAAAAACGTGATTTTGAATAAAAACAAAACTTTCAAGGCGCAGACGATAATTTCGACTTTTAAAAACATAGTACAATTGCAATTATTTCTTTTGCAGCAAACGATTTTTTATTACCGCTTACCAAAATCGTCTAAAAAATGTGCGAACAGCCTCTGTATATGTATATATATATATATACAGTGGCTCCCAAAAGTGTTCGTACACTTACGAATTTCAATGAAATAGGGGTCTATCCATTAATTAAAATGAATATTTCAGAATGGGTATTTTATAATAAGATCTATAATCTATCCTTAACAAAACTACAGGAAATATTTTTAAAACATAGTAAACGTTTATTTTTAAGAAACCAGTAATCAAAAAGTAACAAAAACTTTATCTCACAAAAGTCATCGTACACTGAAATATTTTCGGATAAATTCATAAATAAAATTATCTTATGGCGCTTTATTTTTATTTTTGAATTGTGGTGGCATTTAAAATATCGTTTGGCTTTAATTTTTGCTTGCCTACTCCGTAGTATTCTATTTATTATTTTAAAATGGCTCGTAGTCGTAAAGAAACAACAAACAGCATTCGAAAATTGATTATTTTTCATCATAGTAGTGGAAAATCAGTTCGGAATATTGCTAAATTACTTAATTTATCCAATTCTACTGTGCAGTATGTGAAAAAACGCTTTGAAGAAGAAAATTGGATCAAAAACAAGGTAAGAAAAGGCCGTCCGGCAAAGTTAACAAAACGTGATCAGAGATTTATAATTAGAAAATTTGTGAAAAATTCACGTTTGAGTGCTGTAAAAGTTTCTGCAGAATTCAGTGAAACAATTTCTACTTCAATTTCATCTGAAAATTTTTGACGAGTTCTCAGAACAGCTGGATTACATGGGCGTTCTGCCCATAGAAATTTTTTTGTGAGTGAGAAAAACAGAAAGTTTAGGCTTCCCTTCGCACTATCAATGATAAATAAGCCCCAAACCTATTGGAATAATGTCTTATTTGCCGATGAAAATTTTTGGTGCTGATGGGCGTATAATTGTATGGAGAAGAAAAAAATGAGGAACTTAATCCCAAGCACTTAGTAGAAACAGTTAAGCATGCCGGTGGAGGTATCCTTGTGTGGGGGTGCATGTCAGCATCAGGACTAGGAAATTTGGTATTTATTGATGGCATAATGAATCATGCTGTTTTTATAAATATTTTAAGAGACAATTTAAAATTATCAGCTCAAAATTTGGGTATTGGAAACAACTTTGTTTTTTATCAAGATAACGATCCTAAGCACACGGCTCTCAACGTTCGCATCTGATGTCTCTATAATTGTCCACAAGTTTTGAAAACACCACCTCAATCGCCAGATTTAAACCCAATATCACATAATTGGAGAGAACTGGAGGTTCGAGTACGAAAACACGACATTCACACGAAAAGCGAACTAAAAACAATTATGATGGAAGAATGGATGAACATTGATGCAAAAATTACAAAAGAACTAAATCAATCTATTCCCAGACGTTTAAAAGCTGTTGTGGATGGTAAAGGATATCCTACTAAATATTAATTTAACGAAAAATTAGAATATTTACTAATATGTAGAGATTTTTTACAAGTGTACGATGACTTTTGTGAGATAAAGTTTTTGTTAGTTTTGGATTATTTGTTTCCTAAAAATAAAGTTTTACTATGTTTTCAAAATGTTTCATGTAGTTTTGTTAAGAATAGATTATAGATCTTATTATTAAATACCCTTTCTGAAATATTCAATTTAATCAATGGATAGACCCCTATTTCATTGAAAATCGTAAGTGTACGAACACTTTTGGGAGCCACTGTATATATATGGCCTGGACAAAATAGGAAAAGGCCCAGATTATGGTATCAATATTAAAAATATAAGCGAAGTAGAATGCAAAAATTTGAATAAATTAAATCATATTAAAGAAATAGAAATAAAAAATAAAATTTTTATGACTTTACCTTGGAAGGAAAGGCAAATAAGGAAACAGACATGAAGATTCAAATAGAAAATAAATGGAAAGAAAGTGAATATAAATCTTTTTTTGTATATTTCTTTCAGTTTTAAGAAAAAGGTAATATCTTTCCAGAAATTGACAAAAACAAATCATTTAACTCTCTTATCGGATTCTTCTCCCGAAATTTAAAGGAAAGATTTTCGATATTTGAAATTTCACAATTTAAAATTTATATCTATTAAATGAAATAATCGATCACTATTCCTTTGTTAAAATGTCAGGGGGAAACTCATAAAAGGGAAGGAAAAATAGTTCCACAATTGTGTGGAAATTGAGTGGTATATATACTGGGGGAATTGTCTGGTAACTTAATATATGTTATCTTATTTTACACCATTAAAATATTTCCCCAAAATACTTTTCGATATAGATGAATATTTGTTTTAAATTTTGGAATGTTGTATCATATATTTAGATATGTATATTTATTCTAAAACTTACCTTCAAATGTATATTTAGATATGAAACCTTAATCTTAACTGAAAATATGTGTTGATATATATATATATATATATATATATATATATATATATATATATATATATATATATATATATATATATATATATATATATATATATATATATATATACATATATATATATATATATACATATACATATATATATACACATATATCGAACTTCCCTATATCGAAATTTTCTATATATCGAACTCTTAGCGAATCTCCATGTTCATTACATAGAAAAATTGTTTCTATATATCGAAATTTTTTTCAAGACAAATTGGGAGATTTTATTCCACTTTAGAATAAAATCTCCCAATTTTTGGCATTTGAAACAATATGCCGTGGACGTCAAATCGCGGAAAATGTCCCTAATGAAGTTTTTAGTGCACTGAATAAATACGAACATTTCTTTGAACTTTCCGCAAAACTGGCTGTTCAGCAAGATATTCGTAGTTTTTTTAAAAAAGAATGTAACTGTGATCATTGTAACCACTGTCTGCATTATTGTTTTTTTTAAAGATATGTAGTACTAAATAGATCTTTCATATTAATTCATTTTTTAGTTACTAACTGTGATTTAATGGGATTCGCATATAAATTAAAAATGGAGTTTCGTATGCAAAAATTATCTTTAATTTTTTTAGGAGAATTGTGATAAAACTAAGCTCAATTCTATATATCGAATTTTTTTCCTGCAATTTGCTACTTCGATATATAGAGGTTCGACTGTATATATATATATATATATATATATATATATATATATATATATATATATATTGACGAATTACATTTTTTCTCACTTTCATTTAGGAATTCTCACGTAAATAAATAAATAAATACAATGAAACTTTACTAAATGGCCATATTTTGGGTTTAAATCCGATTAAATAGTCCATCGAGCCAATATTATGGAAAAACAACTTTTCAATGGCCAATTTTTTTCGAAACCATTACTGGCCACTATAGAAAAGTTTCACTTTATATATATCAGTGGTTCCCAACCTGTAGAAGTCTGCTGAGCACTAAGCCAAAAATTGAACCATGTGCGGACCACCACCACCCTCTACAGACTTTAATACACTCACCCTCTACCGAGGGGGGCCTTCTAGGGGCGTTGGGGGAAAGAATATCCCTCAGGCAAAAGGGATACAGGATTAACGTACTCACATTCTAAGGTATCATATTTTAACAATAAAATAATTTTGTTAAACTTTTAAGAAATTTTAATTCAACACCTGATAGTCATCGGATATATTAGGCCCAACTAGTACAATGATGATTGCTTTCAAAATAGCCATTTATATGGCAACTTTTTTATATGTGGTGCCGGACCACATTTGAGGATATATGAAGCAAATTTCAAACCTTTTCCTTCATTAAATTTTGTCCTACCGCAATAGAACATTATCCCTCAATTTGACCTAAATACCAAATTAATCTATTAGTTTTCCTCTTAAGAAAGCCACGCACCTATAGGTTTTATAAGAAGAGTGTTCTAGAATATGACGTGATCCTCGTTCGATATGGTGTGATTGGGGTCAGGTGTTACGTTTAAACCAATTAAAGTTCAGCGCACCTGTGCATTTTCGCAAGAATCAGTTTTTCCCTCGGCTTCTTTCTACGCACTCTTGAGTGTTCGCCCAAGCCATCAAGATACAGTTTTTTAGCTGTCTATATCGTTGCAGCGTTGCGTTGCCGGGGTTTGTTCCCCGCTATCCGCGATGTCCGTCCAAATGTGAAATTCTGAAATAACTACAGCCTGTACTCAGGGGCGTTAGACTAGAGTTTCGGCGTCTTCTGTGTTCTGCTCCTGTCCTGTCAAGTTGTGTTCTAGCGCGCTACGTCCCTTGTTTTATACATGTGTTCCGGCAAACTCCGGGATAAGTAAATTGTGAAACAGAGTCTTCCAAGAATTATGTGCCACCCAACTGTTTAGGCACGAATTCATGTCCAGCAATAAAGTAATTCGAAGAAATAAAACGATTTCGTGTCAAATTATGTGGATACTGTGATTCTCTACTGGACTCCCTGCCTAAGCCTTTCCCAACCGCTCCCCACGACTACTTCCCGGCCTGCATTACATCCTGGTCCCACCTGTCCTCCGACATCTCTCCTTCCTTTGCACTACACACACACACACACACATATATATATATATATACATGTATATATATATATAATATATGTGTATGTATATATATATATATATATATATACACACACACACATATATATATATATATATATATATATATATATATATATATATTTATTTATTTATTTATTTATTTATTTATTTATATGCATGTGTCCAATAGTTTTGTGTGGGAAACTAATAATAGTTCAGAAACCATTGGGCTGATTCAAATCTGTGCCAATATTTTCTTAGTGCGAGCATTTTACCTTAAATAAAAAATAATAGCTGTAGATTTAATGCATGAATTTTAATCAAAGCTTGTGTCTGTCAATATTTCCGAATATTCTTGCGATACATGGATTTCGTTGTAATAACTTGAGTTAAAAGGGAAGATTTTTTCATAACATCTTGTAACTAATAAATAGAAATTTCAAGAGTTGGCTAATGAACGTAAACCCAACAGTAATACGGAAATGATCATAGTACGGACGCTAAGATATTTTGCAAATATATCTTCACTGAAAATACAAAACTACACACGTTTCGGATACAAAGCTTTATTATTAATTCCTAAAGAACTGAAGATAATTTCAATATTGCACCTAAGTAAAATCGATTTTATTCCATTTCAATTACATACTCAAATATATTCCCACCATTGTAAATTATTTAAATGGACTTTAGATAATAATGAGCCGTATGATAGGTAACTTATCTGAACCGAATAAAGATTGTTTTTAATTACATGTTTCGATGGTTGGTTATTCAATTCCATAGAGCAGGAATTCTGCTAAATTGGGTTGCATTTGCTTATTTTGATCTTATATTAATAATTTACTAAAATATAAAATCATACTGGATTTAATGTAATTATTTAACTCAAAAACGTTATCCTGTTATAAAATATCGTATTTAATTGAAAAAAAGAAGACTTAAATGCTTTTTTCATCCGAAAAATATATTAACACTGTTGCTTAGTAGGAAAATCATAATGCGCTATTAATGTAGTGTAAATATGGTAAAAAAAATCACCGATAACGGTTATTACTTTGGTATACTTTTCTGGCTTTCTGCCAGGGCAACACACGGAAGCACACGGCATCAAACGAAAATCAGATAATTAGGCGTCATATATTACTTTTAGAAAATATCCGAAATTTAGTTTTTTGTATTAAAACTATTGACGTAACAGTAAGTGTGAATTTCAATAATGGGCCGTTTTCTTTTCTTTATTTTTTGAAGCGCGATATTGAAATCAGCGGTCATAAAACCATCTGGCTTTTCTCCAGTGGCTTTGTGCGGGCAAACTAATAATAGTTCAGAAACCAATGGGCTGATTCGAAACTCGGCCAATACTTTCAAAATAATACTTTTTTTTGAGGGAAAAAAATGGGATTGTGTTAGATTTACTGCGTGAAATTTAATCAATGTATCCGTCTGTAAATAGTTTCGAACACTCTTGAGGTACATGGATTTCGTTGTAATGAGTAGAGTTAAACGGGAAGTAATTATTACAACATCTTGTAACTATTTAATAAAAATTTATAGAGTGTTTTATGCTCGCTAACTCAGCAACAGTGCAAAATTGATCATAGTGTGGTAACTGAGATATTCTGTTATTTTATCTTCAATAAAAATTTAAAACTATACACATTTTGGAGAGAAAGAGACCAGTCGATTACCTTGATTTCTGGTTCAGTTCCGGCACTACTACAGAATCTTGCCTATGGTGCGTCGAGCCCTGAGTGCTTGTTTTCTGTTTGTTTTTTGTCTGCATTCTTCTTATAATTATCTATCTCTGTTGGATTATTTATTTTTAGTTATATATATATATATATATATATATATATATATATATATATATATATATATATATATATATATATATATATATATATATATATATCGGCCAAACGATAGCCGAAGAATTGCGTCCGCAATAACTCTAAGAAGGAATCCCCTACCAGTTTATCGAGAAGTGGAGCTTGAGCATGCCGAACCCCCTCGTCGATCGTGTGCCGACAGCGAAGAGAGCATAGCCAGGTAACAAGTTTGACCAATACGAGAGAGGCGCGACCCTGTCAACCCAGCTTTTGTCCTAAATAGAGAACCCCTTCGTAGTAAGCAGAGCGCCTGCTCATATGTTCGAGAGAAAAATTGCCTCAGGTATGGGATTTTGATGTGCCTTGTAATTTCGTTTCATTTGCTCACTGGATAATGCTAATTTAGGTGATCGCCTAGAATAATGATATGGGAAATTATAATTAATATTCACATATATTGCCATAGATATATATCACTTAGAATTTTTGAGTAGTAAATTAGTAGGTGAAGTATTATTAAGCGCCTGGTATCTCATGAAGTTTATAAGTGTATGTATTTTGTTATTAGGTTTAACAAATTGATTTGTGTATGTACATATGAGAAATCCCCCATGGTCATATAAAGAAAGTACTAACCAACAAAATAATTATACGGTCACAAAAGGTGAGACAGAGGATTTTAGCGCGCTCTGCGTTCTATTTGATTACTTCCTTGCTCGCTGTCCGCGTACTGCTTCCAATCCTATACTATAATGTAAATTCTGTGTTCTCAAGCCCCGGCAGCCGGTCCGGGTGCCGCCAATATTGTTTGTGTGTATCCTGCTGAATCCGGAATATCTTCGTTATGTGGAATAATAAACATTCCTATCATTCTAAGTAAAACAAATTACGTTTGACTGAGTATTAATAACTTCATTTTATCGAAAACTTATTTAGCTCCATAGGACAACAATAGCTGCCAAATACGAATTTTTTTCTTACGTGATACTTCGTGATAAAACACTGTGAATAATACCTATAAAGAGCAATAGAAAATGGGGTACTTTTCTGTCGACAGGGCGCCACTCGTAATTGTTCGCCAACTCGCCTGATAAGGTAATCCGTTCGGAGCAAACCGTAATACTAGCTCAAACAAATAAAGATATGAAAAAAACTAATAAAATAAGAAATATAAATATAAAATAAGAAAAAATTAGCAAAAAAGAAAAATACAAAATTTATTTTATAACATTCATTTGGTATTATACAGAAGGCATAAATCTACTGATTCCATTTAAAATTGCTGAAAACACTCTCGTTTTGTCACGTAATCGACGCCATATCACATGTACTAAGTGCGAATCTAAGCGCTGGAGGGCAGTGCTGCGCCAACGTTTATTTCGTCATTTTGCGCCGCTTCTCATCCTTTAAACAGTTTGCGTATGGCATTCGGATTAATAATGTTGTATTTATGATTAACACGTAGATATGCGCATCCCAGATCTTCTAATTCATCCCGTTTATAGGCTGTCCAACAGGCAGAGTGAATCATACTTCTACCACGTTTTCTTGTTTCGCTCAAATCAATTTCACTAAACGGTCTGACACAGTTGTTTTTCTAATTTTTAAAATTTTATTTTATACTTATTTTTTCAATTTTACATATTTTTACATATTATTCATAACTTTATTTTTGGAGTTAATGTTTACTGTCATAGGGATATGACAATAGCTCCAAGTTCAGGTGCAGGAAAGTTGGAAACTTACGGAACGGATTAAAATAATTGCACAATATATGGAACAAACAGGGTAATGAAGCAAAAAACTAGCAGGAAAAGCAGTAGAGGTGAGAAAAGCCAACAATAAACCAAAACTACTAGAGATAGAAGATTGAGCACGAAGAGAGAAATCAAAGTATAGATAAGCTAAAAAGGAAGCGGTGAATCTGAAGAATGAGTTTGCAACGAAGAAAGAGAAGAAGAAAGAGAATCCATAAATTTATGATAGCTATAAAAGAGACCACCGTAGTTGGTGTTGAGCTGAGCATGGGAAAAGTCAACGAAGAGGGAAATTTTTATAAGTCCTGCCCACGATGCGCATTTGTGAAAAGGTATAGAGAAGAGACAACCACGAACGAATACAGAAGATGAGATGAGATGAGGATAATATGGCCAATGAGAATGGAATAGGCGTGGCCAGAAATAATAAGAGAATAATTATATGAAACAAGACAGGGAGAGCGAAGAAGAATAGTGAGAGAAAGAAGTGGTATTAAGTGAGCTATCCGGCTAGTAGATAAAAAAATGTAAGAGTGATGACGAAGCACGTCCGATGATAGTGCATCCCATCTCCAATGTCAGTAGAGCCAGAAAAAGAGTTGTGAATCGAGTTTCCAGTGCTGAGAGCGCCCAACGTCCAAAGGAGCCTTGTGCCCTAGTATGAGTGACAAGACAAATAGAGGATAAGAAAGCAGCGCTTCCGTTAACCAAATCTCCAGTTCAACGGTTAATGAAGAATCCTGCGCCCTGTGCCCGATGTCCATGATCAAATGTGATTCAACAATCGTCTGCAAAAATATTGTCTTTTCTCCTCTTCATACTTACCATCATTGCTTCTCATACGCGTAACTGTTCATGTAACGTGATAACGTATATAGAGCGCGATAGCGATTTAATTTCATGACGACACTTAGAAGAGTAATATGTGATAATTCGTAAAACGAGATTTTATGTAATATAAATTAACGTGATTTGTGTATGATTTAATAATAATTGTTGATTATGGAAGTAGTACACAAATACCTCGCTTAACGGCCTAGATACGCTACGTAAAAGTTGGCAGTAAAGCGAAAAGCCGTATAACAAATCAATTATTTTGATACAAACCCATGCAAATTTAATTGGATCTGTTCCAATTTTTTGTAAATAATATAGTCTTTAATTCATAAGCACATAATGCACTTTATTCTTTTTATTTTCTATAAAAATACTTAAAATTAACTTACATAAAAATAAGAGTACAAAACAAGGCAATAATAAACATAAATAAAAAATAAACATATAAATAAAAAACAAAAGAGATCATATGTGCATATGTATACATATAATGAATACATATAATGAAAAAACATAAAATAAAATGTTTAAAAACTGTATTAATCTGATGATGAACATTAACATGAGGAAACACTACGCTATAATATGTTGCCATCATCACTTTCTGCTGTTGTGGCCGCATAATGAAATATTGTAGGCCGTAAATCGAAAAAGTATCATAATTTAAAAAGGCCGTTACAGCTAAATCCCTCATAAAGAGCGGCCGTATAGCGAGGTATAGGTGTATAACTATGATAGGAATTAATGGTAATTACTGATTAAGCTTATGTGATTGATTTGAATTAATGCTTATTTTGATGAAGAAAGTATTAGGATTTAATGACGAAAGAATGCCAATTCTTGATTAATAATAATGAACCAATTGTAGTTGATGAATTGTAATAAGGTTACGAGTAATATGTCAATGAGGTGTATATATTGAATAATTATATATGTTCATTTCAATTCAATAAATCAAGATTTCATTTTAACCAGAGTTGTTTTCAATTGTTAGGATCACAACGAATATCTAAATAAATCCTTGCAATTTAAATCCCACTTAATTAAAAATACATTCTTAATTCTTCTTATTTCATTTCACTGCCACATTTACGTATCGCGCTAAGCAGGTTATCACAATTGGCGACTTAGCGCACTATTGCGAGTGACAACCATTTAACCGAAAAGTACTGAAAATGGTAACCAATTGTTTCGATCAAGATTACTATCATTCGTAATAATAAATGTTATTTCAAATGTAAATACGTTTGGATGACTTAAAACTCTATTTTAAAGGAATTTAGCTATTACATCATTTCTTCAAAAATCATAGTACTAACCAGGTTTAGAAATTCAAATCTGTGGTAGAAAATCATTTACACGAAATCTCTAAAATGGAATATTTTTAATACTGGACATAATTCATATTTTATTAGATAAAATTGCTTTCATCTGTAATAAATAGAATTATGAAAAGTGAATTTATGCTTGCATGATTCGTTAAAACTTAACTTCTTCATAAACGAATTTTGCGGAATAAATTGCTAAATACCATTTAGTTGTAACATTAAGTGAAAATAAATAGATTAAAATTGTCACATCATGTACGGCAAAAACGGTTTTTTTCCGATGTCACCTATTTTAACAAGGAGGGGTAAAAAAACAATGAAGACTAAGTGGATTGAAATTGGCAGCATAATTTCAACAAAACAAGATTGTTTTAAAATGTGAAGTTCGGTGAAACATAATGCAAGCTAGTCATTCCTCACTAGCACAAAGTACATAATCTAGGCATTTTAAACGAAAGTATGTATACACACACACACACACTGGAAATTCTTTAGCTGGCTACCCCTATAAAAGGCTATATAACGTTCATATCATATTAAAGACTCCAAAGAACCAATATTATTGAAAAAACTCCTTTTCAAGGATGCCCCCTAAAGACGGCATCTTTTTAAGGGGCCAACGGAACGATGTTGCCGGTTTATATATATACACTGCTGGCCACTGTAAATGCAACACCCTGAAGAAAACATGCAAATTACATGAAATTTACAACATGCATTAGCGGAGATGAGATATGCAAATGATTAGAATTTCAGCGCAGACGCACATCACGCGCGCCTGTGGCGCCACTTCAAAGTGCTATGTAAGGCTAGGAGATTTCCACGATTTCAAGTTCGGCAATTGTGTTTTTCTTGTGGTTTTTTCAAAAAAACGATCAATTATGCCTCGTCGAGAACAGCGATCATCTTTTGATCAAGTATCCGAGTTCGACAGAGGAATGATAGTGGCCTACCGAGATTGTGGATTATCTTTCAGGGAAATCGGTAGTCGTGTTGGACGAAACCAAACTACTGTAATGCGGATATGTGATCGTTGGATGCAGGACGGTACGACGGATCGGCGTGTTCGATCGCATCCACTTCAGCGCACCACTTCACTTGATGACAGGCAAATTGTGCGCATGGCAGTGATGGATCGCTCAGTCACATCTCGAACCATAGCACAGCACATGCAGTCTGTAACGCATCATCCAGTGTCTGCGCGTACCATTCGACGCCGTTTACAGCAGAGTGGTCTGTCCGCAAGACGTCCATTGCTTTGTCTACCTTTCACGCAGAACCACAGACGTCTTCGCTGCCAATGGTGCGATGACAGAAGGATGTGGACGGCAGAATGGAATGAAATTGTCTTTACTGACGAGTCACGCTTCTGTCTGCAACACCACGATGGTCGCATTCGAGTCTGGAGACACCGTGAAGAGAGGATGCTGAACAGCTGCGTTATGCACCGCCACACTGGTCCTGCACCGGGTATTATGGTATGGAGCGGTATTGGATATCACTCTCGCACACCTCTAGTACGCATTGCCGGTACTTTAAACAGCCAGCGCTACATCTCCGAGGTGTTGGAGCCAGTTGTCCTTCCTTACCTTCAGGGCTTGCCCACAGCCATATTTCAACAGGATAATGCGCGACCACACGTGGCACGAATTGTCCAACGGTTCTTCGTCAATCGCCAGATTGAATTGCTTCCCTGGCCGCCTCGCTCTCCGGATCTTTAGCCGATAGAAAACATGTGGTCCATGGTTGCTCTACGATTGACCCAGATTCCATCCCCAGCTGCCACAGCAGATCAACTTTGGCAACGTGTGGAAGCTGCTTGGTCTGCTGTACCCCAAGAACTCATCCAAAGTCTCTTTGAATCAATGCCGAGGCGTGTGGCAGCGGTGATCGCCAACAATGGCGGGTACTCTGACTACTGATTTTGGCAGGAACCACACTTCACAGAAGTCTATAAATTTAATCATTTGATACTTGGTCAACATGTTATCTACAAAATAAATTTTGATGTGATATCTCTTGTCTTTCTTGGTGTTGCAATTTGGGTGGCCAGCAGTGTATATATATATATATATATATATATATATATATATTGAAATATAAGTGATTTACTATGCATCAATATAAATTTCTCGCAGCACTTTCAAACGTTTAATCATTGCCTTTGAAACTAAAAGCAACAATTTGATTAAGGTTTATCCTATTTAAAAAAATACATTTTACGTGTTGCAAAATCTTCACAAGAAAATGTAAAAACGTCTAAATGCATTCACTCATTTCGGGGGAATATTTCCGAATAAATATACATCGTCAAACGGGGCAGCCGCATGTTTGTCTAAATAGAACAAACATGCAGCTCGATATTTTAATGATATATCATTACTGCATCTATAAGCACTAGAAGAGGTAATAGGATTTCTGTTTATCTACGGCAAATCGATTCTGCATGCATCGTACCATCTCAGTGTTGAAGGGGCGCCCGCTCCCCGACTGCGCATAATCCTCAACCAGATTATTGTATTAATTATTCCGTAATGCCATAATAATCATTGATCCCGTAATAAAGAAAACGGTTTTGAAGGGTAATGCTCATTTTCTCCTATATGCATTTGAAAAGGGGACTTTCAGAAGTCTATACTTCGGGATATCATTTGTTTTATATCCCTTGTGGTAAATGATTTAAAGCAAAATACGTGTTACCCGATGTTACCTATCAATATACATTTTGTCTGTTTAAGTTTTCCTTCTATCAAATTTTGACCGGCGCAATTGAAATATCTTCTCCTTTGCTTCTCATATCTATAATGTATTTATAAGAAAATTACTAAATTAATCGTTTAAATTATATATATATATATATAACATTAAAAATCTTATAACCCTTTTAAATTCTAGTTATTCTAAATTCCCTTGGGCTAACTTCGCTTTTGATTCTAAAAACCCTCGAGCGAGAAGTCTTATAATGGCGACGATATTACTCAAAAACTAAACAAACTTAGCGTGGGTACACAAATTAACTACTTTAGCGCAGTAGTCACGCCTTTTCCTAACTTTTAACCAATTAACCTCTACTAGCGAAAACATGGCGAGATAGCCAGGAAGAAGTCTATTTAAGATCTGGCATCATATAGGTGTGTGCTTTTTTCATTTGTACTTTGCCCCTAGAAGTTGTATTTCCTAACTTCTTATTAAAAAAAATGTAGTTCGATAATCTTCTGTGTCGCGGTTTATTTTTCGGTCAAGACTACCTCACTTTTTATATTTTCGATGTGACATGGGGAACCCAAACTTCTCTTTCATTCGTTCTTCTGGCGCAGGGTTTCCATATTACACACACACACACATGTGGGAGTGAGAAAATGGGTTAATTGTTGGGGTATTATATATTAATTATTTTATTAGTTAATGATAATTATGATTTTAAATTCATTGCTTAAAGATTGTGGTTAGTACATTGATTGATTGTGATTCCCAAATAATGGAAACAACTCTGGTTTACACTGACAAATTAATTTATTGATTATTAAAACACATAAATAATACGCTACAAGTTACTAAATATTTCCTCCGGCATTTGCGTATTACTCACAACTTCTTTACTACTAAATTAATTCTCTACGACACATATATTTTATTCATTCAATTATTAGGACAATATTTCGCACTTCATTTACACATATTACTCTCAACTTCATTACTACTAAATTAATTCACCACAACACCTATATTTAATTCATTCAATTATTATGACAATCTTTCGTACTTCATCTACACATATTACTCTCAACTTCATTACTACTAAATTGATTCATATATATAAGCATAACATCATATTAAATTGTTTTTATCGGTCATCTCCTTAACATCTTATATTCAAACAATATACTCATCGAGCTCTATATTAGTTATTAAGGCTACACACTGAGAAGGAATGATAGCAATATAAAAAGGAAACGCAAAGTCGGTACCTCGGAAGATGACTGTTGAATCACTATGGGCAGCTGGAACTCGTAATAACGAACTTCGTTGTATTGATCGTCGCACGGAACTTGGGCACTTTCTTCATCTGGTATAAGGCTCCGTCAATCATGGCAGACACTCTACACGGGACACTTGGGCACTGTCATCATCGGTTCTCTGACTCTGTCACTCCTTGCAGACCCTCGGCACGCGACACTGGACGCTCAACAACTTCTATCTGCAAACTTCTAACTGACTCTCCTCATAGGTATATGTGCCTTGACATTACTTTTATATCTCAAAAACTTCTGACTAACTCTCCTTCTTAGGTTGTCTGTGCCTTCACACTATTTCTCATTTCATATTATTTTCTTATTAATGTTGCCTCCGCCTCTTACAATTTCCATTGGTCATATTATTACCATGCCATCGTCTTTCGTCTGTGGCTGCCTCTTCTCAATCCCCTTTTCACCAATGCGCATCGAGGGCGGGATTTATAAAATTCTCCCTCTAATTTAACTTTTTCCCCATGCTTAAGGCTTCCGGGTGGCCTGTTTTATAGCCATCATAAATTTAGTGTTCCCTTTCTTCTTTTCTTCTATTCGTGCAACTCACTCTCTTCAACTTTTATCTTATATTTCTTGCTACAAGCACAATCTCTAAATTTCATTTCGGTATATTGTTGGCTTTCTTCCCTTCTCTTTTTATTGCCCGTATTTTGCCATGTTTCTTTCTTGCATTTAGCAATTATTTTACTTCGTCCTGTAATTTTCAATTCTCCTGCCCCTGGCCGTGACACTACTGTCATGTCCCTATGACAACCAACACACACACACACACAAATATATATATATATATATATATATATATATATATATATATATGAAATGCCCGGAAGTTGTAGGCATTCGATCGTTAATTCACCGTTAATTGGTTGTAGTCGTTGTCAACTAAAACTCGCCACAGAAGTTCAGCATCATTCATTAATCAAATATTAAAATTACATTCCATTTCTAATATCACAGTAGAACAATCTGGTAACGCGAGGACTCACTCCGTTCGACACACGAAATACGACTAGTTTATCATCTCTCAGTTCACAACACGCGTCCTCACCGAACGGCGAACAATCCTAATCTACTGTGTCCTTTTAGCACGCTGCCCCAAAGCGCGCCTTAATTGCGTGGGCGTGCAATGTCATATGATCAGTGACTCAACGTCACGAGCTTCCAAACCTGTACGTGGGACATTCGAGAATCTGACGCAATCTTCCGCTGGCTGCATTCAAGCTTATGCTCTTGACCCGTGAGATCGAAAACTTATCGCCAATTTGGTAAATTATAGAATTTAAAAATAAGTTAGCTCAGTGTATGATTTTGATAATTATGTTAAATTTAGATAGCGGTGCCGAATTTATTGCACACACACGTATATATATATATATATATATATATATATATATATATATATATATATATATGTGTGTGTGTGTGTGTGTGTGTGTGTATGTGTCGAGCGCTTCTTACGTGACTGTATTGTGCCAACTGTTATGGTGGTGACAGCATCATGGTAAAGGGGTGTTTTTCATGGTTTGGCCTGCGTTTCTTAGTTCCTGTGGATGGAAACATGAACTCTGAGATGTATGTGGACATTCTGGAAAATGCTGCTTTCCTAACTCTATGGCAATATTTCGTGGAAGGCCCAATTCACTTCCATCAGGATAATTGCTCCATTCACACATCGAGACTTGCGCAGACATGATTTGACGAAATGAGTGTTCAGAAAATGGACTGGCCTTCTCAGTGCCCCGATCTAAATCCCACTGAACACATTTGGTACGAATTAGAAAGCAGATTACGTAGCTAGCCAAATCGACCATCCTCACAGCCAGCACTCACTTCAGCTGTGATGGACGCCTGGAAGTCAATTCCTATGGACACCTATTAAAAAGTCGTTGAAAGTTTCCCCAGACGTGTGCAGGCTATCATCGATGCAAAAGGAGGACCAACATCATATTAATATATGCCTCAGGACTCTCAGAGTCCGTATCACTGGGCGTCCGGATACTTTTGGCGAGATAGTATTTGGCGAGATAATATATATATATATATATATATATCTTCAATAATATTATGAAAGGCTTACCATCATATAGCACAAAGTACTGGAAATATTTAATATTAAATTATTATCTAAATACAGAGTGTTTAGTACGGTTTTGGACTCTTCATGAATAAGAAATCTAAAAAAAAAGTTAACTCTAATATACATTCTACGGTAAAATCCTTAAAATAGAACTATTGAATATACGCTAGACATAAATTTTCTTGAAACAAACATACTTACTCCTGAAAGCCTAATAATAGAGCAGTTCTCTAAAATTTATTCACTTTCCCCAAATGGTGAAAATCGAGACCATAATCAAGTGCGGCTGAAAACACACCTTCGTATTTTCTTTCGGAGGGGGGTGGAAGTGAATCCGTTCACATATTTCGAATTTTAAGCATTCGAAAAAGTTACTCTAACAACTACTTTGTTTTCCAAAGAAATCGCGAATTACTATTTTTCCCCAGAAATATTGAGTTTCAGATAAAGAATTTAGAGAACAGTATGATGGGAAGGCAAAGAGTATTTTCGATATCCAGTGACATGAAAATAACTAGATATTCCATTTCCTTTTGCAAACAGCTTTCGGAATTCGGAGTTTTTCATTTTTTGGAGAGATAAAAGCAGAAATATTTAACTCGGTATATCCATTCCTCAAAAGGGGAATGGGGGGCTGCCTTCAATACTCAAGTTCGGACCCGAAAAACATGCAAGTGTTTTTTTCTTATTTGTTCTCATATTTCAGCCCTACTTAAACAAACAAGTAGTTTTCATGTTTTTTTTCCAGATTTCATTTCGATTTATGTATGAATACAAGAAACTTATTTTGGTTTAGACAACAGAGATTTGCTTGCGAAGAAAGTCCTTTATTCCTTTTTTAATACCGCGATACGATGAAGTATTTGTCGCGAACGTATTTTTATGTAATAAATATCATTTCCTTGCATTTATGAGTTCGAATCTTGTTAAATATATATTTATAAGGTTTCAATATTTTTAAATTCCGAAATGAAGAAAAATTTAACTTACCAAATATACGAACAAAAATCATGTGGTTAAATTAAAAATTCAGAAATGCCTACATACAAGGTTCCCACCTATATCGGTTACACCCCCCTTAACTTCTAAATGGTGACAGCTTAGGCCATAAAATTGGTGTCTAGGTATAGTAAAAAGGCTATGCGCTACTCTATGAGACATCTTTCGACGCCATCTATGGGCAAATTTTGGAATTAGCGTTTTTATCTCAAAAACGGTACGAGGTACGGGAAAAAAGTCAGTTACAAAGGTTTTCAACATCATCGATTTAGTAAGAAAATACACCTTGCGCACATTAATACTTAAAACAGAATGTAGAAAATTAACATTTGTTTGATCACGTTTCTGAAAATTTCCATAGCATAAAAAGTGGAAGAAAGAAACTGAGAGACTTTCCTATCTTCAGAATTATTTATTTATGTTGTTGAAAATGGTCTCCATTAGCCACTATACACATTTGCACTCTGGACAGGATTTTTCCCTGCATATTTAGCAACATGGCAGGTGTTACGGAGGCACAAGCATCAGTAATTCGTTGTCGAAGATCCTGCAATATTGGCGGAGGAGTCGCATATACCTGCCCTTTTATGTGTCTCCCTAAGAAGAAATCAAATGGATTCAAGTCAGGTGAGCGCGGGAGCCACTCTACGAAACCACCATACCCGATGATTTTATTCTCAAATGTCTCCATTAGGTACTGCTTAACGTTCGATGTCTTAAGCTGTTCCAACATGACGGCGGAGGGGCGCCGTCATGTTGGAACCGTGTATTTCTTAGTTGGTGCAACAAT
This sequence comes from Dolomedes plantarius, assembly GCA_907164885.2. Taxonomy (NCBI): domain Eukaryota; kingdom Metazoa; phylum Arthropoda; class Arachnida; order Araneae; family Dolomedidae; genus Dolomedes; species Dolomedes plantarius. Next base: position 49,613,476 of record OU015493.1, on the reverse strand, counting down.
AGATTCTCAACAAAGTCTGTTATTACATACTCCAGGAGCTCCAAGTACCGGTGTCCCGTTAACCCATTAACCGCCAAAACTATAAGGGGTGAATTTGTTTTTATACAAATAATATTGGCTATTCATTTGAACATATACAACATTAATTTATGGGTAGAATAACAAAACTGGTCTTAACTTTCGAAAAATCGAGTGTTGCGTTCGCCCAACGTCAGCGGAATAAGAGTATTGACATTAAGTGAGTTCAACTGAACTTCTGCAGGGTTTTCTTTGATTTGAGCACTGGGATTTTTTTTTAACTTTGTTACACTTTAGAAATCATAATGATCGCTTTTCAGTTAATTTATCTATTATAAAGATTTAACATATTTTGCCTTTACAAAATTACTTATTATATCCAGAAAACAGTTTCTATCACGAAAAGCTTCACTACTATCATGATGTAGAGTAACGTGACAAACTTTGCATGGATAAATTGTCTGGCTATGGCATTGTTTACTACGCAGTCTTCTGCTGTCTTCGGACTTGACAATAAAATGTCCACGTTCTCCACGTAATGGCTTTTGCATGCTGAATGTCCTTATCAAGAGATCAGTAAATTCCTTCCTGAGACAAAGAATAATATCCCGTCGGCAACAATATTCCAATGAACCGTCTCATGTAGGCTTCAGATGCTAAAAAATGGGGGTGATTCTTTTGTTGGGCACATGAGTTTGTCTATTCGACGAGAAGAGAATAAACCTCTGAGCCAAAGAGAAGATCAAAAATCTCTGCACTAGTTTTATCTTGTAATATACTTTTCATAGTTCCGATTTGATCTTTTTCTTCATTTTTTTTGCTGAGACATATTCAATGGTCCCTTCTTTATCCATTTCAAATCTTCAGTTTTTGTTTTTTTAAATTTTTTCAAAAAACTTGTACTGCTTTTAGGAGGCAAAAACTTCTTTTTTACTCACACTTCAATTTCTACAGCAGTATCGCATGGTAAATCATCATTGTCACTATTCAAAATATTTTCATTTCCTTCTTCTTCATCACTAGCCTTTGCTGTCTCTGGTAGAATAACAACAATATCAGTTTCATTCCCGTTATCATTTTCTGAATCTTCGTCGAAAATTCTTTGAAGAACTTCTTTAAACGTAAAGCATCTAGTTTTATGCATTTCTATAACCACAGAACGGGGGAAAGCTCCACGAAGAAAAACGTCACATGTGAATAAGGAAACTACCCTTATCCCGCTGACGTTGCGCTAATGCAACACCTATCTTTTCTTCCTCCCCCACCCAAACAAAATCAACCTATTGATGGAATGTTCTGATAAACTTTGACCTTAGCTAAAAATAGATCACCCCTAAAGCTCACGTTTGTCACCCTATATTTCTTCTGTGAAAAAGACTAGGAGAAAGTTCTCGTTCAAAAATGCTTAACTAACTGTCTAAGTTTGGAACTCGTTAATTAAATAAAAGAACGATTGAAGGCAAATATTTTTCTATTTGATTATTAACCCTACTCAAAAACTACTGTTAATATAAAATTCATTTAATAGCTAAATTTTTATACGCATTTATTTTGACCGTTGCGTCAACGCAACACCAGCGGTTAATGGGTTAACGTTCCCTCGTTGAATACTGTTCCAATGATCCTGTCATGAAAAATTCCACACCAAACATTTACAGAGTTGATGTCGAAGTTCGACAGCATATCTCGGATTTTCCATAGACCAGGTATGAGCGTTTTGTCTATTCCACATTCCGTTACACGAAAAACATGCCTCATCTGCCCACGTTACGTCTGCAATGAATATTGGGCGGATCTCTAAGTTATTCATCACAAAGTTGCACCACGTGTAACGTCTCTTGGCATCTCTTGGCAACAATCCCTGAACGGGTGTGGATCGGTATGGATGAGCACCTAAATCATTGAGGATTTTCCAAACACAGCATTTTCAGAGGCCACAATTGTCACTGATCATTTTTGTGTTGCTCTGAGAATGGGCGAGAGCATGTACTAGCACATCTTCCGGTTGCACTTTCCGTCCTACATTACGAGCTCTTCGAACTCGAGGTCGGCTGGTCACGCAGCCCGTCTCCTTTAAACGTTTTACAACTTTTACGATGGTCATCCGTGTAAGTAGCGGACCTGCAAGAAAATGTTCACGATACAGTCTTGCAGCTGCTTTTGCCTTACGCCCACATTCACTGTAAATTAACAACATCTCGCAATACACTTGTAATGCCAAATTTTGCCATAACTCTCAGCTTTAACGTACAACCCAGCAAAAACATCCTTTTTATACTACACTAGTCTCTGGTGAACAGGTATGACATCCCATCCTCATATGCATAATACATGAAATCGGTTTGATTCTTATACCAGACATGATTGTTTACAGTATTCATAGTCCAGAATGTTTTCATAGTTTGTAGAGACATTCAGTAAAACTCGCAACTGGTGAGGACAGAACCATGGTCCTCATTAATTTAATGCGAATCGCATGCGTTTCCCCTGCTCCATATTACTGGTTGGTATTTAGTTTATGAGGTGGTCTTTTCGAGCTCCGATAGCGTTTCACTACGCCATACTGTTGAAAATCACGTCCAAACAAATATTAATTTTTTTACATTCTGTTTTGAGTATTAATGTGCGCAAGGTGTCTTTTCTTACTAAACCGATGATGCTGGACAACTTTGCAATTGAATTTTTCCCGTATCTCGTACCGTTTTTGAGATAAAAACGCTAATTCCAAAATTTGCCGATAGATGGCGTTGTAAGTTATCTCATCGAGAAGCACATAGCCTTTTTGCTATATCTAGACACCAATTTTATGGCCTAATCTGTCACCGTTTAGAAGCTAAGGGGGGTGTAACGGATATAGGTGGGAACCCTGTATGTGCGCGAATGCTTGCGTATATATATATATATACATATATATATATATATATGTGTGTGTGTGTGTGTGTGTGTGTGTGTGTGGAGAGAGAGATACATATATACACATACATTCATGCATACATATATGCATACGTACATATGATTATATAATGTGTGTGCATACGGGTATCGGTATGTATATATTTATTCGGTCATGCTTGTTTATGTGTAAATGTGTATACAGCAATTTCCGCTAGACAACACAAGATTCCCGTATATTATTCTGGAAAATCTAAACAAAATTGAAATGCGAAGTACCGGGTGCGTCATAAATTCGTGCAAAGTTCAAAAATTCGTAATAATAGAAGTAATGCTCGGAATAGGGTCAGAGGGACGCTAATAGGGTCAGAGGGACATTGGATTTTTTCCCATATATAAAAAAAGTTTCCAAAAGTAACCGAAAGATGGCGCTCACACGTCATAATGAGACGTTTTATGCAAATCTGGCTGGTGAAGTGCCTGGATTTTGTACGGATACAGATTCAACATTCCATGCAGAATACGTCGAATCGACGGTTTCGGAATTCCCGTTCTTTTCCCAGCTTCACGAGCACTGCTACTCCCCATTGATGTCTCGGCTGTCAAATCTTCCATTACACTTTGTACAACATGGACGCGGTCCGAGCTTAAGGATGGTCCGCTACTTCGTATTCTACAAACTCCCGGTTTCCTCAAAAAGTCGTACTAAATTCAGCATCCATTCAATGAAATAGGGCTTTTGCGCCTCTAGACTTTTCTCCCTGCGAAACTTTCGCAATGCAACAGTTGTGGATTCACCTTTCTCGTATGAAAGTTTAACCACCAACGCTTGATCTGGTAAAGAAAGCATGCTACTGGCTTCGAATGACGGATCCATTTCCAGCCAGGTATTTTATTGATAGCCTGATTTGCATAAAATGTCTCAGTATGACGTGTGAGCACCCTCTTTCGTTTACTTTTGGAAACTTTTTTTTTTACATGGAAAAAAAATCTAATGTCCTTCTGATCCTTTTGGTGCAAACAGAAAAATTTTCCGAGCATTACTTCTTTTATTATGAATTTTTAAACTTTGCACGAATTTATGACGCACCCGGTATATACATTACTGTACAAAAAATTTAGAACGCTGATGTTCTCCTTTCTTGAAATTATATTAATTATGATGAAGGACAGGTATCAACATAGGTGAGAATCTGCCCATTAATTTTACTTAAAAATAACATTAGATGACAGGTTTCATTAGCTCTAGACTTACAGTGTTGGTTAGTATCCAACGTGATGCTAAGAGATATGAAATAAATGTGGTCTCAAAACACGGGATATATACGGTTCTGAAAGGTTTTGATGCTCTACAAAACCTGTGGAACTAATTAAAAACTGTTAGTTCTTAAAGACCAGAATAAATAAAAAAAATTCATCTATATCTATAAAGGAAGAATTCCTGACTTATATATACACGTATCAACGCCCAGCAAAAACTATTGGAGATACAGATATCAAATTTTAGGAGCTTATTACTTTTGTGCTGAAGGCGTCATTTAAGAAGCGATTTTTCAAAATTCGCCCCCCAAGGGGGGGAGGGGGGCAAAACGTGTTTTTTACATATTCCTTCATATCTCATAGAAGAAAATTGATATCCATAAGATTCTTGCTTTAAAATGTAAGTAACATGAATACCTAAAAACCAATTTCAGGATTTTTCAAAATTTGGCCCCCAAGGGGGGGAGGGGGGCTAAACGTGTTTTTACGTGTTTTATCACATTTTCCTTCATATCTCGAAGAAGAAAACAGATATCCTTAAGATTCTTGCTTTAAAATGTAAGAAACTTGATTACCTAAAAACCAATTTCAGGATTTTTCAAAATTCGGCTCCCATTGGGGGGGGGGGGATCAAAACGTATTTTTCCCCTATTCCCTCATATCTGAAAGAAAAAAAAAGAGATAACCATAAGATTCTTGCTTTAAAAAGAAAGGAACACGAATACCTAAAAACCAATTTCAGGATTTTTCAAAATTCGGACCCCCATGGGGGGGAGGGGGCAAAACGTATTTTTCCCATATTCCCTCATATCTGAAAGAAAAAAAACAGATATCCTTAAGATTCTTGCTTTAAAATGTAAGAAACTTGATTACCTAAAAACCAATTTCAGGATTTTTCAAAATTCGGCTCCCATTGGGGGGGGGGGATCAAAACGTATTTTTCCCCTATTCCCTCATATCTGAAAGAAAAAAAAAGAGATAACCATAAGATTCTTGCTTTAAAAAGAAAGGAACACGAATACCTAAAAACCAATTTCAGGATTTTTCAAAATTCAGCCCCCCATTAGGGGGGAGGGGGCAAAACGTATTTTTCCCATATTCCCTCATATCTGAAAGAAAAAAAACAGATATCCTTAAGATTCTTGATTTAAAATGTAAGGAACTTGATTACCTAAAATCAGTTTCAGGATTTTTCAAAATACGCCCCCCAAGGGTGAAAGGGAGCAAAACGTGTTTTTTACATATTCCTTCATATGTAAAAAACCGGGTTAAATAATCCACCCATACCTAGCTTTACGGCCTAGATACATTCCGGAAAAGTTGGCCGTAAAGTGAAAAGCCGTATAACGAATCAATTATTTTGATACAAACTCATACAAATTTAATTGGATCTGTTCCAATTTTTTATAAATAATATAGTTTTTAGTTCAGAAAGCATTTTATTCTTTTTTTTTCCTAGAAAAATGCTTACATAAAAATAAAAGTACAAAACAATGTAATAATTCAAAAAATAAAAAAAATCATATGCACATATGTATACATATAATGAAAACCATAAAATAAAATGTTTAAAAACTGTTTTAATGTGATGACGAACATTAACATGAAGAATCACTAAGCTATAATATGCTGCCAGTAAATAGTTGGTATTTGGCGCGATAGATGGTAGCACCTATTTCGAGCATTAATCCGAATAGTCATATCGATTACAAACTAATATATAAGATCGAGTAATCATATCGAGTACAAAGTAATATAAAAGAAATTCTAAAGCAGCTTAATTTATTAATATGCGTATAAAAGAAATATATCCGTTTCCTACTTTGAGATATGAAGGTATATGGTAAAAACACGTTTCGCCTCCCCCCCTCCCCTCCCTCCCTTGGGTCCGAATTTTGAAAAATCCTGAAATTGATTTTAGGTAATCAAGTTCCTTACATTTTAAAGCAAGAATCTTATGGATATCAATTTCCTTCTTTGAGATATGAAGGAATATAGAAGATACAAAGTGTAAAATATTAACGGTATTACTATACGGTAACTGTGCTTACCATGTATAACTGTAACCTAGAGGTTAACTGCTAGACAGACATGTGATGTTGTCAGATTAAGTTAGTGTGGTTGATTTTCATGCGAGTTTTGTGATACTAGCAAAAGATAAGCTTTATTTGATTTTTAACTCTTTATCAGATTTACTTATATTTCTGAACCGTATTTAATTTTGATTTTTATATCTTCTAAAATGCAAGAATATTTATGCATAAATGGGGATTTTGTACTTCATAGTATTTTCCCAATCCCAGCAGATGGTGCATGTCTTTTTCGTTCTCTCTCTTTTGTCATGTATGGTACAGATATGATGTCTAGGGAAGTCCGGGAATTAATTGTGAGTCATGTGGTAGAGAATTGGGAGAGATTTGCTATAATGTCTCATGACATGAATGGGAATAATTATTCTAACTCTGCTGAATATTTTTCCGAAATGTCAATTCTCTCCACATATGGCAGTTCTTGCGAATTGTCAGCAGCAGGTGAACTGTTCAACTTTGTTTTTGAGGTGTACCTCAATGGTGAACTATGTCACAGTTTTGGTGCTGCTGGTAACCCAATAAGGAGGCTGCGTTTTACCTCTGCATGTGACCTCTCGAGTGGGCATTTCGATGCTTACTACCTGTCACAGGAAACACAAGCCATGCCATCTTTCCCTCAATCTACCTCACATGATGCATCACTTTCTAATACCAATCAAGCTACTAAAAGACGTCGCTCTAGATGTACTCATGCTCAAAGGAAGCAGCAACTTAAAGATGCAAGAAAGAAGTATGCAGAGAGGAATCCTGGGGTGAACAGGGCAGCTGTTGCACGGTACCATAAAGCTAAGCCTGAGGTGATCAAAGCAGCTGTTGCACGGTACCATAAAGCTAAGCCTGAGGTGATCAAAGCAGCTGTTGCACGGTACCAGAAAGCTAAGCCTGAGGTTCACAGGGCAGCACAATGCCAATATGAAAAAAATAATCCTGGCAAACGAGTAGAAAGGCGAGTACTTCCATGGCAGGTAAAGGTTCTTTCAGGCTTGGCATATGAGCCTGTTATTGATTATGAAGCAGATAGCATGGTATCCCTGGGCACTATGAACCACAAGTGTCAGTACTGCAATGCCCTGAAGTGGGCAGACGAATCTCCAGGAATGTGTTGTAGTGCTGGCAAGGTAAACCTACCTGCATTTGAACCTCTTCCTGAGCCTCTCAATAGCCTGGTAATTGGCAACCATCCTGAGCACATCCACTTTATGGAGTGTGTTCGGCAGTATAATGGATGTTTCCAAATGACATCATTTGGAGCTAAACAGGTTGTAGAGGAAGGTTTCATGCCAACTTTCAAAATTCAGGGACAGGTGTATCACTTGATTGGAAGTCTACTTCCATCTTCTAAAGAAGCCCAATTTCTTCAAATCTATTTTGTGGGTGAGGATGAAAGGGAAGTACGCTTAAGGTGTAGTAACTTTCCTGGTGTAAAAGACGGATTGGTCAAGCAACTGCAAGAGATGCTAAATGACGTTAATAGCTACATAAAAGACCTTAAAACTACCCTGGATAAAGTGCCTCCAACCTGCAAGAAGTTTGCAGTTGTTATCCAGGCTGAAAAAAAGCCTGTCGATGCTCATGAAGGTCGCTTTAATGCACCAACAGCAAATGAGGTAGCTCTGGTGATGGTTGGCCAGCAGTTTCAGCAGCGAGATATCGTGCTCCAAAGCCACGATAACAAACTGCATCGCATCAGTGAGATCCACCGGACATACGATGCTCTTCAATACCCACTTTTGTTCTGTCGTGGCGAGGATGGATACTCCATCAATCTGGCTCAGCACAATCCTAAGACCAAGTTGCCTATCAAGAAGACGATCTCTGCATTGAGTTTCTACTGCTATCGCATTATGGTCAGAAAAGGAGAGGACAACCGCCTATTGTACTTCTGTTCCCTCTTCAGTCAATTTTTAGTAGATATGTATGCTAAAATAGAGACTGAAAGGTTAAACTATATCAGGTTTAACCAGGCAGAGCTGAGGGCAGACAACTACATTCACCTAAAAGATGCTGTAGGGGAGAAGGATGCTGATGCTGCTCAACTGGGTCGGAAGGTAGTGCTCCCATCATCTTTTACTGGAGGACCTCGCTACATGCATGAACGGACTCAAGATGCTATGACATATGTCCGTCACTATGGGCGTCCTGATCTGTTTATCACTTTCACCTGTAACCCCAAGTGGAAGGATATTACAGATGCATTGTTCCTCGGAGAAAAGTCTCATGATCGGCATGACATCATAGCAAGGGTGTTCCACCTAAAAGTAAAAAAAATGATGAATGTCTTGACCAAGGGCAGTCTGTTTGGAGCTGTACGTTGCTTCATGTTTTCTGTGGAGTGGCAAAAGCGGGGTTTGCCTCATGTTCACATCTTGCTGTGGCTAGAGCAACGCATATCCCCTGACATGACTGATAATGTCATCTGTGCCGAAATACCTAATCCTCAGCAAGACCCCCTTCTCTATGACATTGTCAAGGCCAACATGATTCATGGGCCTTGTGGCAGCCTGAAGTGCAATTCTCCTTGCATGAAAGGTGGCAGCTGCAGTAAAAGGTACCCCCGTCCACTTCTAAGTGACACCCAGACTGGTAATGATGGGTATCCACTATACCGAAGGCGATCTCCAAAAGATGGTGGGTTCACTGTAAAATGCAAGGGAATGGAGTTGGACAACAGCTGGGTTGTACCTTATAATCCTGTACTGTCACGTACTTTCAATGCTCACATCAATGTAGAGTATTGTAACTCTGTGAAATCAATAAAATACATTTGCAAGTACATTAACAAGGGCAGTGACCAGGCAGCTTTTGGTCTAGAGAATGAGGTGGATGAGGTGAAGGTCTACGAGAGTGGCCGGTACCTCAGCAGCTCTGAGGCAGTGTTTGGAGGATCTTGGCATTCCCAATTCATGAAAGGTACCCCACAGTTCTTCACCTGGCTGTTCATCTCGAGAATGGTCAGCGTATGTACTTTACTTCTAAGAATCTGACTGAGAAGCTCAAAAACCCTCCTCAGACAACACTCTTAGCTTTCTTCGAACTATGCAAAATTGATGACTTTGCAAAATCCCTTCTTTATTGTGAGGTTCCTTCTTATTTTCTGTTTAGAAATAATAAGTTCACAAGAAGGAAGCGAGGTAAAGATGTTGATGGTTGGCCAGGAGTGAAGAAAGACTCTGCATTGGGAAGGGTTTATGCCATTCATCCTAAAAATGTTGAGTGCTATCATCTTCGCCTGTTGTTACATGAGGTTCGTGGCCCGACATGCTTCTCAGATTTGAAGACTGTCAATGGTGTCCTCCATCCTACATTCCAGTCTGCATGCACAGGACGCGGTTTGTTAGATGATGACAAGCAGTGGGACTCTACCTTGGAAGAAGCTGCCCTGTGTGATTCTTCTTTCAAGATGCGGGAGCTTTTCACGGTGATGCTGCTCCATTGTGAGCTCTCAGATCCCCTGAGTCTTTGGGAGAAGTACAAGGACAGTCTTTCAGAGGACATAACACGCCAAGTAGAAAGACAGTTACAAGGAAATGTACAGCATGTTATGGATGAAGTATACAACAGATGCTTGGTGCTGATTGAAGATGCAGTATTGTCTCTGGGAGGACAAGATTTGACACAGTACTCTCTTCCTAGACCAAAAAGATCTGGTGATATCTTGGGGAACAGGGACTATATGAGGGAGACCAGCTATGACAAGAATGCTTTGGTACAAGTGGTTTCGAATAAAGAGAGTTTACTAACAATTGATCAGCTCTCTGTCTATCGTCAAGTTCTTGCCAGCATTCAGTCAAGTGTTGGCCATGTCTTTTTCCAAGATGCTCCAGGTGGTACTGGAAAGACTTTCCTCCTCAACTTGCTTCTTGCAAAGGTAAGGAGTGATTGTGGCATTGCCTTAGCTGTTGCATCCTCTGGCATTGCTGCTACATTGTTGGAAGGGGGTAAGACAGCCCACGCTACCTTCAAACTGCCCTTCAATCTCATCCATAGCGAAATTCCCATGTGTAACATTTCTAAGCAAAGTGATATGGCACAAGTGTTGCGGGACTGCAAGCTTATTGTCTGGGATGAGAGCACCATGGCACACAAGGGGGCTTTTGAGGCACTTAGCAGAACTCTTAAGGATATCCGAGACAATAATGGATTGATGGGGGGAGTCACTTTGTTGTTGGCTGGGGATTTCCGCCAGACTCTGCCAGTAGTGCCAAGGGGAACTAGGGCAGACCAGGTTAAAGCATGCATCAAAGCTTCATTTCTGTGGCCCTTCATCACAAAGTTATCTCTCAGGAAGAACATGAGAGTGCACTTGATGGGTGATGTCTCTGCTGGCCAATTCTCTGAACTATTACTGAAAATAGGAGATGGAGAATATCCAGAGTCTGAAGGGAAAATTACCATCCCTGCAGGTCTTGGCTCAGTTGTGACAACCCTAGCAGCCCTAACAGCCAGGATATATCCTGATATTGCCAATATCAAGGAGAAGTCCATGGACTGGTTAAGCGAACGTGCTATTTTGACTCCAAAGGATGATAGTGCTGATAACATTAATGAGAGTCTACTGAAGAGTTTTGAAGGTGCAGAAATGACATACAAGTCTGTTGACTCAGTCTTGCACATGGAGGATGCAGTCCATTATCCTGTGGAGTTTCTCAATACGCTTAACCCTCCTGGCCTCACAACCCATATGCTTCATCTCAAAGTGGGGGCTCCAGTTATGTTACTGCGCAACCTCAACCCTCCAAAACTCTGCAATGGTACCAGGCTGCAAATAACAGCCCTTCAAAGGAACGTCATTGAGGCTACAGTGTTCACCGGCTGTGCTCAGGGAGAATCTGTTTTAATACCCCGAATACCACTCATTCCATCAGATTATCCCTTTGAGTTTAAGAGACTGCAGTTCCCCATCAAGGTTTGCTTTGGTATGACTATCAACAAGTCCCAAGGACAATCGCTGAAGATGGCAGGGATTTACTTGAGGGAGGAATGCTTTTCACATGGCCAGTTTTATGTGGCCTGTTCCAGAGTCAGTTCACCAAGCAGCCTGGAAATATTAACACCTGAAGGTAAAACTACCAATGTTGTATACAAGGAAGTTCTAAAATGAAAACTAAAAAAAAAAGGGATAATGCGTATAATATTTTTTAAATTTACCTTTTTTTTTCTTTAAATGTAATCAGCTATGCTTTATAAATTGTTTAGAAATATGTTTTAATTTATTGTATTGTACTCAAAAGCAGCTTGAAAAAAAATTTTTATTTAATGGTAAAAAATACAAAAACTCAGTTGTTACGATAGATGAATTGTAAGAGACAATGTAATGTGAAATAGCATATTATAATTGTTTCTTAGTTAGCAAAGTGTAAAACTAATTATTAGTAAGGTGTAGTGTACGAAATAATTCATTAGTAAAATGCACTGTACTGAATAACTGTATTGCATTGAATAACAATGGTTAATTGTATATTGCACAATGTAAAGTGAAAATAGTATGTTAGAACTGTATTTTAGTTAGCAAAGTGTAAATTTAAGCTATTAGTAGGGTGTACCGTACAAAACCGCATACTATTGAAATGTTGTACCGTATGAATTAATTTATTAGTAAAGTGTACTGTATTGAATAACTGTATTGTATTGAATAATAATTTTAGTTAGCAAAGTGTAAAATTAATTTATTAGTAAAGTGTACTGTATGAAATTGCGTACTATTGAAGTGTTGTACTGTATGAATTAATTTATTAGTAAGGTGTGCTGTATTGAACTGTAATGTATCGAATAATAAGAGTAAATTGTATACTGCAAAATGTATTGTGAAAATAGCATATTAAAATTGTATCTTATTTTGCTAAGTGTAAAAATAATTTATTAGTAAAGTGTAAATATATACATAAAACGTACTGAATCTGGTACAACAAACTGTACTGCAGGCATTAGTTAACATATGAAATGCATTGCAATTATAAAATACTTGGTAAATGGCTAAATGTAAAATATAAAGATAAAATAAACATGTTATGTTGTTAGCGAAAGGAGTATAACTAATGTATTTAGTGGTTTGCATTCATGTAATGATGGTAATTTTGAATTTTTTGAATTTTTAAGTATACTGTATGAAATTGCATGCTATTGAAGTGTTGTACTGTATGAATTAATTTATTAGTAAGGTGTGCTGTATTGAACTATAATGTATCGAATAATAAGGGTAAATTGTATACTGCAAAATGTATTGTGAAAATAGCATATTAAAATTGTATCTTATTTTGCTAAGTGTAAAAATAATTTATTAGTAAAGTGTAAATATATACATAAAACGTACTGAATCTGGTACAACAAACTGTACTGCAGGCATTAGTTAACATATGAAATGCATTGCAATTATAAAATACTTGGTAAATGGCTAAATGTAAAAATATAAAGATAAAATAAACATGTTATGTTGTTAGCGAAAGGAGTATAACTAATGTATTTAGTGGTTTGCATTCATGTAATGATGGTAATTTTGAATTTTTTGAATTTTTAAGTATACTGTATGAAATTGCATGCTATTGAAGTGTTGTACTGTATGAATTAATTTATTAGTAAGGTGTGCTGTATTGAACTGTAATGTATCGAATAATAAGGGTAAATTGTATACTGCAAAATGTATTGTGAAAATAGCATATTAAAATTGTATCTTATTTAGCTAAGTGTAAAAATAATTTATTAGTAAAGTGTAAATATATACATAAAACGTATTGAATCTGGTACAACAAACTGTACTGCAACTGCAGGCATTAGTTAACTTATGAAATGCATTGAAATCATAAAATACTTGGTAAATGGCTAAATGTAAAAATATAAAGATAAAATATACATGTTATGTTGTTAGCGAAAAGAGTATAACTAATGTATTTAGTGGTTTGCATTCATCTAATGATGGTAATTTTTAAATTTTTAAGTATACTGTATGAAATTGCATGCTATTGAAGTGTTGTACTGTATGAATTAATTTATTAGTAAGGTGTGCTGTATTGAACTGTAATGTATCGAATAATAAGGGTAAATTGTATACTGCAAAATGTATTGTGATAATAGCATATTAAAATTGTATCTTATTTAGCTAAGTGTAAAAATAATTTATTAGTAAAGTGTAAATATATACATAAAACGTATTGAATCTGGTACAACAAACTGTACTGCACTGCAGCCTTAGTTAACTTATGAAATACATTGAAATTGTAAAATACTTGGTAAATGGCTAAATGTAAATATATAAAGATAAAATATACATGTTATGTTGTTAGCGAAAGGAGTATAACTAATGTATTTAGTGGTTTGCATTCATGTAATGATGGTAATTTTGAAATTTTTTTATTTTTAAGTATACTGTATGAAATTGCATGCTATTGAAGTGTTGTACTGTATGAATTAATTTATTAGTAAGGTGTGCTGTAACAAAATTGAGATTATTTTGACAAAATTGAGATTAACAAAATTGACAATATTTTGACATTTTTACTTTTCAGCTTTTAGTCGAACAATGATGAAATGCTGAATCTACCAAAATTCTGAGATGAGTGTAACATTTCATGTGCTTTTTTTTCTATGTTATTTATACTGTGTTTAGTTTTTAAATTGATTTTGATAACATACATACTTAAAATCCTGGGCAACGCCGGGTACTTCAGCTAGTATATACATAAAACGTACTGAATCTGGTACAACAAACTGTACTGCAGGCATTAGTTAACTTATGAAATGCATTGCAATTATAAAATACTTGGTAAATGGCTAAATGTAAAAATATAAAGATAAAATATACATGTTATGTTGTTAGCGAAAGGAGTATAACTAATGTATTTAGTGGTTTGCATTCATGTAATGATGGTAATTTTGAATTTTTTGAATTTTTAAGTATACTGTATGAAATTGCATGCTATTGAAGTGTTGTACTGTATGAATTAATTTATTAGTAAGGTGTGCTGTATTGAACTATAATGTATCGAATAATAAGGGTAAATTGTATACTGCAAAATGTATTGTGAAAATAGCATATTAAAATTGTATCTTATTTAGCTAAGTGTAAAAATAATTTATTAGTAAAGTGTAAATATATACATAAAACGTACTGAATCTGGTACAACAAACTGTACTGCAGGCATTAGTTAACTTATGAAATGCATTGCAATTATAAAATACTTGGTAAATGGCTAAATGTAAAAATATAAAGATAAAATATACATGTTATGTTGTTAGCGAAAGGAGTATAACTAATGTATTTAGTGGTTTGCATTCATGTAATGATGGTAATTTTGAATTTTTTGAATTTTTAAGTATACTGTATGAAATTGCATGCTATTGAAGTGTTGTACTGTATGAATTAATTTATTAGTAAGGTGTGCTGTATTGAACTGTAATGTATCGAATAATAAGGGTAAATTGTATACTGCAAAATGTATTGTGAAAATAGCATATTAAAATTGTATCTTATTTAGCTAAGTGTAAAAATAATTTATTAGTAAAGTGTAAATATATACATAAAACGTATTGAATCTGGTACAACAAACTGTACTGCAACTGCAGGCATTAGTTAACTTATGAAATGCATTGAAATCATAAAATACTTGGTAAATGGCTAAATGTAAAAATATAAAGATAAAATATACATGTTATGTTGTTAGCGAAAAGAGTATAACTAATGTATTTAGTGGTTTGCATTCATCTTGTTGGACTTTGTCCGAAGGCGTGCAGATTCGTAGATGTAGAATATTAAAGGTTTTCTTACCTTTGGTATGTTGTCAAAAAAGGTTGAGAGATCTCTTGGTGATACTGGATTCACAGGAATGAAAGATAGCTAATCTTATGGACGTAAGAAAAGAAATCTTTATTAAACAAAAAAGTAACATTACTGACTATCTGAGTAAATAATAAAAGAAGAAGCATTCGTTGAATGCATGCGACACGTTAGCCGCGTACAACACACTCGCTAACCGTCTCTCAGGGAAGAGCAGTTTTTTGGTTCATTTATCGTAGTGCAGTAGCGCTACCTGGTGAGTCAAGTTTCAGAGCAAAATCTGATATCCTTGTTCTTTCCCAACATATTTCCCCCTTTTGTGATAGAAACTTGCACCAACTGCATATGATCTCTGCAAATTTGAAACTTTGGTTTCGGAAGTGGTTTCGTTAAAATGTCTGCAGTCATTTTTTCAGTAGGAAGGTAAAACAAATCAATTATGTTTCTTTTGTATATGTCTCGTATGTGATGATACTTGGTATCGATATGTTTTGTGCGGGAGTGATGTTTCTCAGACTCTATAAGTTTAATCGTCGACTGGTTGTCTTCAAAAACTTTTATGGGTAGTCTCTGTGAAATATTTAAATCGTCAGTCAATTTTAATAGCCATGACAGTTCTTGCATTGCCTGTGACAACGCCACATATTCTGCTTCTGCACTTGAGAGTGAAACACAAGTCTGTTTTCTCGATGACCACGCGATGCATGACTTTCCCAAAAAGAAAATATATCCTGATGTTGATTTTCTGTCTTGAGGATCTTGTCCCCAGTCAGCATCCGAGTACACGGAGAGGTTAGGAAAAGATCCTGACGCTATCCGTAAACCAAGATCTTCTGTCGTTTTTAAATATCTAATTATTTTTTTAACTCCGTTCCAGTCCTTTTGTCTAGGATTATTGTTTCGTCTACTCAAGATATGGGTAGCGGCAGCTATGTCTGGACGAGTAACTGAAGAAATATAAAGCAGTGTTCCAACTGCTTGTCTATATTGATCGTTTGAAGTCAGAAGATTTTCTTCCTTCTGTTGGCCATAATAATTAGTCTCCATTGGTATATTAGTAGGTTTTGCATCTTGAAGCTGGAATTCGTTCACAAGTTGATTGATCTTTTTTCTTTGAGATAGTAGAAAGCTTCCGTCGTCTTCTCGAATTATCTCAATTCCTAAGAAATGTTTTGCTTCTCCTAAATCTGTTATCTCGTAGTTTTTTTTTATGTCCTCAATGACTTGACGAATTAAATTTTCTTCTTTAGAACTTATGAGTATGTCGTCGACATACACAATTAAATTTATTCTGTCATTGTTACTTCCTTTAAAGAACAGGCAGGGATCAGCTTCGCTTTGTACAAATTTTAGATTTTTGAGCGTTTTTTCTATTTCTTCATTCCAACATCTCGCTGCTTGTTTGAGTCCATAGATTGACTTTTTTAGTTTGCAAACTCTGTTGTCTTGTTCAAAACCATCCGGTTGCTTCATGAAGATTTCCTCATTCAAATTTCCATTTAGAAACGCTGTTTTTATATCGATTTGATGTACCTTTGCTTTATTATACGCTGCCCATGTAAGAAAACTTCTTATAGTGGTGTGTTTTACCACTGGAGAAAAAGTCTCGTCATAGTCTGTTCCATATTTTTGTGTGAAACCTTTAGCAACAAGTCTAGCTTTGTATTTAATTTTGCCATTATCACCTCTTTTTCTCTTGAATACCCACTTATTTCCAACTACGTGCTTTCCATTAGGTAACTCTGTTAGCTCGTAAGTGTGATTTCTCTTTAGGGAGTCTAATTCATTTTGCATGGCTTTGAACCATTCTTGTTTTTCTTCTTGTGGCAAACATAATACCTCATTATAGGACTGTGGATCTTTGTTTTCAGTTATAAACGCTTGAGATTCATTTTTTATTTTATAGCCATACCTTTCAGGTGGAATTCCTTTGTTTTTTCTTTCGGAGCTTCTTGTTGATTGTGTAGGTATTTCTGAATCTCTATTTTCATCTTCGCTTCCCTCTTCAGGAATATCGTCATTATCATCATGTTGAGGTTGTGGGAGATTAAATTGAACTAAATCGTAGCGTCCATTGGAATTTTCATTGTTCGAATGTGATGGGTTAGAATTTTCTAAGAACTTTACGGTTCTGCTGACGACTATTCTTCGTCCTCCTGTATAGATTCTATACCCAGTACTTCTCAGGTCGTATCCAACGAATACCCCTTCTTCTGCTTTCTCATCCAACTTTCTTCTCTTTTGTTTATGGATATGAAAATATGCTTTGCATCCAAATTTTTTTAAATGGCTTAAATTCGGTCTTCGACCGTTCCACATCTCATAAGGCGTTTTTTCAGTAGACTTCGTTGGTAGTCTGTTTTGTAAATACACCGCAGTTGCTGCTGCTTCTGCCCAAAAAGTTTTCGGCATGTTTGCATCAATCAATAGAGCGCGCGTCATCTCGACTATGGAGCGGTTCTTCCTTTCTGCGACACCGTTTTGTGCCGGAGAATACGGAACTGTGGTTTGTGCAGCAATTCCAAGTTCCTTTAGGTGACGATCAACGGCTTCATTGCAATATTCTTTTCCGTTATCGGATTTAACAGCTTTAATTGTCAATCTAAATTTATTTGTGGTTGACGCAACATACTCTTTGAGTTTGTCAAAAACTTCCCTTTTCGATGACATAAAGTATATTTGAGTGTATCTCGAAAAATCATCGATGAAAGTTACAAAGTATCTCATTCCCCCTAAACTATCAACCTCCATAGGACCACACACGTCTGTGTGTATTAAATCCAAGACTTGTTCAGATCGATGTGACGGATATTTTGGGTACGGTTTTTCGCTCAGTTTGGCTTTAATGCACGTTGGGCATTCTAAACTGTGAGAGCAATTATTAATGGTTATTCCCCAAACTAAATCTTCCCTTACAATTTTCTTAACAGTTTCCAAATTTCTATGGCCTAATCTTTTGTGCCATTTTAAGATACAGTTATTATTTGTGCATAACACAGGTGTTTCGGAGACAGAAAACAATTTTTCTTCTACGGGTTTTATATTTATTCTATATAAACCTCTACCTAATCTCGCGTCAATTATTATTTCATCACCCTTTCTAACTGTGCACACGTCATCCTCAAAAGTTACTACATATCCTTTATTGGCTACTGCCTGCACTGAGAGTAAATTAGAATCCAACTCAGGAACATATAAAACATTTACAAGTTTTATTTTTCTTACAATTCCTTCTAAAGATTCGCACTGAAAAGATATTTCACCGATCCCTAGCGAATTAAGTTTTGTTCCATCTGCAATAGTTACAACTTGTTTGTGTTTTTCATTTAACTGAGAGAAAAAACTCTTGTCATAGAACATATGACTTGTAGCACCACTATCAAAAATTACGGTATATTTGCATTCATTTTTCTCACTTGCTGTTAGCACAAAATGGTCTGCGGAATTTATCCCCTCTTGCTTCAAAACTTTTTCGTCCGATTGATTCTTTATATTTTGTTTCCCACTGACATCCGAAGATAGCTGCAATTCAGCTTGAAATAATTTATGATTATTTTTTGACGTGCTAGGTGGCGGCGGACGATGATATTCCGAGTCATTTCCTTTTTGAATTTTGTGGTTTTGATGCACTCGATTTCCGGTTTTATTGCGTTTCAGATAAAAGCATTGCTCGCGATCGTGACCTTTCCGGTTGCAAAATGTACAGAATTTTAATTTCGTTTTCTTACTATACCCCTTTAATGCGAGTGAATCGAATTTTTGGTTAGCTTGTCTCATTTCAACGCGTCTGGAATATTCATCTATCAATTTATTTTTCACATATTCTAGCGATAACTCTTGTTCAGATTTGCTTTCGATAGCTGTAATTAAGGGGTCATAAGAAATTGGTAGCGAACATAACAGAATCGCGATCAAATTATTTTCTTTTATTTCTTCCCCTATACTGCGTAATTTCTCATGTAAAATCAAAACTTCCTGGATATGTTCTTGCATTTTGGTTGTTTCTTTATATTTAATGGAGTATAATTTTCTCAGAAGAAAAAGTTTATTTGTTAAATTTACTCGTTCGTGTACTCCTTTTAACTTTTGCCATGTTTCTCGAGCAGATTGAGCATGCAATACATGAATTATTTGTGAATCCGAAATATTTAAACATATTAACGCCTTGGCGTTTCTGTCATTTTTTAACCATGCAGGAGTTTCGGTTTCTGGTTTCTCTTCAAATACAACGTCGTAGAGACCCTCTTTTATTAGAATCTGTTCTATTTTAAATTTCCACACAGAATAATTATTATCAGTAAGCTTATCAATGAGATGATGGTCTTTTAAGCTCGACATTTTCAAAACAGTTTATAATTAACAGTTCAAAAAGTTGATAAAAAAAAGTTCAAGAATCGAAACTGTATAAAAAAAACATAATGCACTTCAATATACTGTGGAGATTATAAAAGTTCAGTTCATCGATTCTCAGTCTCATAATCAAAATGTTGGACTTTGTCCGAAGGCGTGCAGATTCGTAGATGTAGAATATTAAAGGTTTTCTTACCTTTGGTATGTTGTCAAAAAAGGTTGAGAGATCTCTTGGTGATACTGGATTCACAGGAATGAAAGATAGCTAATCTTATGGACGTAAGAAAAGAAATCTTTATTAAACAAAAAAGTAACATTACTGACTATCTGAGTAAATAATAAAAGAAGAAGCATTCGTTGAATGCATGCGACACGTTAGCCGCGTACAACACACTCGCTAACCGTCTCTCAGGGAAGAGCAGTTTTTTGGTTCATTTATCGTAGTGCAGTAGCGCTACCTGGTGAGTCAAGTTTCAGAGCAAAATCTGATATCCTTGTTCTTTCCCAACATATCTAATGATGGTAATTTTTTAATTTTTAAGTATACTGTATGAAATTGCATGCTATTGAAGTGTTGTACTGTATGAATTAATTTATTAGTAAGGTGTGCTGTATTGAACTGTAATGTATCGAATAATAAGGGTAAATTGTATACTGCAAAATGTATTGTGATAATAGCATATTAAAATTGTATCTTATTTAGCTAAGTGTAAAAATAATTTATTAGTAAAGTGTAAATATATACATAAAACGTATTGAATCTGGTACAACAAACTGTACTGCAGACCTTAGTTAACTTATGAAATACATTGAAATTGTAAAATACTTGGTAAATGGCTAAATGTAAATATATAAAGATAAAATATACATGTTATGTTGTTAGCGAAAGGAGTATAACTAATGTATTTAGTGGTTTGCATTCATGTAATGATGGTAATTTTGAAATTTTTTTATTTTTAAGTATACTGTATGAAATTGCATGCTATTGAAGTGTTGTACTGTATGAATTAATTTATTAGTAAGGTGTGCTGTAACAAAATTGAGATTATTTTGACAAAATTGAGATTAACAAAATTGACAATATTTTGACATTTTTACTTTTCAGCTTTTAGTCGAACAATGATGAAATGCTGAATCTACCAAAATTCTGAGATGAGTGTAACATTTCATGTGCTTTTTTTTCTATGTTATTTATACTGTGTTTAGTTTTTAAATTGATTTTGATAACATACATACTTAAAATCCTGGGCAACGCCGGGTACTTCAGCTAGTATATACATAAAACGTACTGAATCTGGTACAACAAACTGTACTGCAGGCATTAGTTAACTTATGAAATGCATTGCAATTATAAAATACTTGGTAAATGGCTAAATGTAAAAATATAAAGATAAAATATACATGTTATGTTGTTAGCGAAAGGAGTATAACTAATGTATTTAGTGGTTTGCATTCATGTAATGATGGTAATTTTGAATTTTTTGAATTTTTAAGTATACTGTATGAAATTGCATGCTATTGAAGTGTTGTACTGTATGAATTAATTTATTAGTAAGGTGTGCTGTATTGAACTATAATGTATCGAATAATAAGGGTAAATTGTATACTGCAAAATGTATTGTGAAAATAGCATATTAAAATTGTATCTTATTTAGCTAAGTGTAAAAATAATTTATTAGTAAAGTGTAAATATATACATAAAACGTACTGAATCTGGTACAACAAACTGTACTGCAGGCATTAGTTAACTTATGAAATGCATTGCAATTATAAAATACTTGGTAAATGGCTAAATGTAAAAATATAAAGATAAAATATACATGTTATGTTGTTAGCGAAAGGAGTATAACTAATGTATTTAGTGGTTTGCATTCATGTAATGATGGTAATTTTGAATTTTTTGAATTTTTAAGTATACTGTATGAAATTGCATGCTATTGAAGTGTTGTACTGTATGAATTAATTTATTAGTAAGGTGTGCTGTATTGAACTGTAATGTATCGAATAATAAGGGTAAATTGTATACTGCAAAATGTATTGTGAAAATAGCATATTAAAATTGTATCTTATTTAGCTAAGTGTAAAAATAATTTATTAGTAAAGTGTAAATATATACATAAAACGTATTGAATCTGGTACAACAAACTGTACTGCAACTGCAGGCATTAGTTAACTTATGAAATGCATTGAAATCATAAAATACTTGGTAAATGGCTAAATGTAAAAATATAAAGATAAAATATACATGTTATGTTGTTAGCGAAAAGAGTATAACTAATGTATTTAGTGGTTTGCATTCATCTAATGATGGTAATTTTTTAATTTTTAAGTATACTGTATGAAATTGCATGCTATTGAAGTGTTGTACTGTATGAATTAATTTATTAGTAAGGTGTGCTGTATTGAACTGTAATGTATCGAATAATAAGGGTAAATTGTATACTGCAAAATGTATTGTGATAATAGCATATTAAAATTGTATCTTATTTAGCTAAGTGTAAAAATAATTTATTAGTAAAGTGTAAATATATACATAAAACATATTGAATCTGGTACAACAAACTGTACTGCAGACCTTAGTTAACTTATGAAATACATTGAAATTGTAAAATACTTGGTAAATGGCTAAATGTAAATATATAAAGATAAAATATACATGTTATGTTGTTAGCGAAAGGAGTATAACTAATGTATTTAGTGGTTTGCATTCATGTAATGATGGTAATTTTGAATTTTTTTTATTTTTAAGTATACTGTATGAAATTGCATGCTATTGAAGTGTTGTACTGTATGAATTAATTTATTAGTAAGGTGTGCTGTAACAAAATTGAGATTATTTTGACAAATTTGAGATTAACAAAATTGACAATATTTTGACATTTTTACTTTTCAGCTTTTAGTCGAACAATGATGAAATGCTGAATCTACCAAAATTCTGAGATGAGTGTAACATTTCATGTGCTTTTTTTTCTATGTTATTTATACTGTGTTTAGTTTTTAAATTGATTTTGATAACATACATACTTAAAATCCTGGGCAACGCCGGGTACTTCAGCTAGTTTTAAATAAAAACCTGTCGCTAATATTTTCGACTTCCTTAAAGATTTATTTTGATTAGTGAACATTTTGTGCAGAGTTTAAAATTTGAATGTTGTAATTTAAAAGATTCGTATAAATATTCAGATTAACTATAATTTTGAACAAGTACATATTTTGAAAAAGAACTGTCAAGTTATTTATAGTTTAGATTTTTTTCTACCTTTTTACATAAATAGCTATTTAATAAAGTTTTAAATGATCGAAGCCAGATATATTATTAACATGCATTGTAGGTATGTATGACTTATATATTGTGTTGGGATATTATCTGAGAGCATTCAGTTTAAGCTTTAAAAATAATAATTAAAAATGAAAATGTATAAGAAATTAAGAACTAATCTGAAAAAAAACACATTTATTCATATTAAAATCAATTTGCTATAAAAAATAATTTCAGGTAGTCTCTTCTAACAGAACTCCCGCGGGATATTAACGTAGTATTACTTATAGTTGCACACTTCTTTTGTATGTATATAGGTATGTACGTGTTGTGCATATATATGTATCTATATATATATATGTACAGATATATGTATATATGTATGTACGTGTTATGCATATATGTATCTATATGTATGTACGTATATATATGTATGTATGTCAAAATTTTGACGCATTTTGGTACTTTGCTCTCTAACTGTTTACTGCTTTCCCCAGCTATACAGACTGGGTTTGGGGCCCTGCCAAAATTATAACTCTTGCGACAGACGGTTTTAGCTTCTGAAATTTTGCTTTCAGGGTGACCGTTATGGAGAAACGTTATCCTACGTTGAAAAGTCTCTATGGATAGAATTGTTGCGTATTTAGTATCGTATTTCACTTTCCATGAAGGGAAAACGCTGCTTCCCTAAGGGAACATTTAAATAAACAAGCAAAGCGGGATATAGGCAGTTTCTCACCCAGTTAAAAACACATAAATATATGAAATTATTTTGAAATTAGGAATAGTAAAAATTGATAGCAAAATGGAAAATATGATAAAATATCAGCATCCATAAAACAATCTATTTTAACAGTTTCATGGTGACTTAATCCGAGAATATACATTGGTTGCGAAACAAATATATTGTGAATCGTGTTGTTTCGCAAATAAGCCTTCTAAAATATGGTTGTCGGCTGGCTATTAACAGAAATAAAGTATTAATAGAATTTTTATATAGAATGTAGCGAAAAAACTTTTGAGTTGCATTTGAAAAGGTTATGAACCATGCAGAATTTCATGAATTCGTTATAAAACATACCGGCGTAAGATTACCTCAGTTTCACATTTGACTTTCCAGATTTTCAGGAAGAAAGAATTTCCAGATCTCGCTTGTCCGCAAGGATGAAAAAATTTGTGGGTTTCTCACAATCGTTACTCCTAACCTTTCAATTGAAAAAAAATATATCGAAGCACCAAAATACTTATAATCCGGATAACAAGATCATTCTTTAACACTAGAAAGACGAGATTTTTTTTCTTACTAAATAGACTCAATGGCGTCATATTGACGGTTAAAAATAACATCAAGAATTTAAAAAAAAAAAAAATTTAAAGTGATTAAATACTTCACATTTTGAAAAATTTCATACCAATTTATAACAAACTAGCTGAAAACCCGCGCTTCGCTACAGAGTACATTCAAATTAAATACAACGGTCAATGTATGCAATTAATGCCGAAAAAATATATATATTTATAGTAAATGCGACGATCAATGTATACTATTGATGTAATATATATATATATATATATATATAAAGATCGTAAGGGATATTAATTTTTTTGGATAATATCCAATCTTCTGCTGTATTAGAAAGAAAAAAAAATTTGTCTATTTAGTTGTTATGCACGTGACGATAAATTTATTTAAAGTACCAAAAAAGGAAATCACGTGATCAGCATTTAATAAATTAAATTTTAAAAATTAATCTTTAAAAATTCACCCAAAATCAGAAAATCGAGGTAAAAGTTCTAAAAATATTTGATTTTAAAGGAATTTTTATGACCTTTCTCGTGATATAAATTTTATGACCCTCAAATAATTATTTTAAATGCAAACTTAAAAGAATCTACTAAAACGGCTTAAAAATTTAATTTAAAAAAATCTAAGAAGAATGTTTCAAAAATCTTTCTTTTAACACCCCTACACCATAAGAAGAATCGCCATGCAAAATTTCAGCCCTTTAGGTTCAGCGGTTTGGTCTGTGCGTTGTATGTCAGTGAGTCAGTGGGTCAGTCAGTTACGGAACTCTTTCATATATACTATATAGTATATATTTAGATATATTTTTATGCAGGTGTGCCTAGTTGACAACCTGGTATGGTTTATCCGTAAAAACATACGCGTGGTTTGTGCAATCCTTATTTTTAAACACCAATACTTCGGAAGAGCCAATATTTCTAATATTTGCAAAAGGGGGAAGAGACGAAAAGTAATTAAACTTTTTCCGGTATTATTTTAAAGATTTCTGCCTGTTTTCTATTTTGCTGTCAAATTGACGGCTTTCACTCTTAGTAGGTATGCAAACACACTTTCTCCCCCTCTTTACTATCGAATAAAATTTTGTAAATGCGTATGAATATTTTGCGTAAATTTAGAAAAAGTCATAAACTTTCAGAATTCTGAAGACAAAAATACAGTCATAGCGCTCAATAGTATGTATGAAACCGTCATAATGGCGGCATCCGTCTTTCTAGTATTACGAACAATAATACAATTTGCTTTCATATATTATTTTGGTGGTCAACAATGCCTTTCGAGAAAATTGTGGAAAAGGAACAAAAGTTGTAAGAACTATTAGAATGGGACAAGTATGGAATGATTTTCGAAAGTTTGATGTTGTTTTGTTAAAGTGGAATTATCGTTACTTACTTCAAGTTTAAGCGATAAAATTAACCGATTCATTGGGAGTTCTATTTGCGATGGGAGGGTTTTTTAAGTTCGTAATTCAGTTAATGGTCTGGACACTAAAACTTTTACAATTTAGCTATTATAAAAAATCTGACACAGGCAATCCAACATTCATTATTTTAGACAAAATATAAGAAAAATTTTGTTAATCATTTACTCCATTTGGGGTATTCTTGCCAGTGTTTTCAACCATTAAAACACTTTATGTGTGACGGAGAGAAGGAGATTTCCAACATTATTTTTCCTAGACAAAATATAAAAACATTTTTTGAATAATTGCTTGATCTTGTATATTCTTGCTATACGCTTCACCCTTTAAAATATTTTAATGTGTAAAATCAATAATATTTTTTAAAAGAAGAGTTGTTTTAAAATAAAATGTTAACTTATGTATCAATTCCAGTGCAAAAGAGCTATCGTAAGTATTTAATGACAGTTGATGTACGTATTGTTCGAGTCTATGGAAATCTCGCCAAATATGAGAGTTGGTGGATAAGGATTTAGTGACTTCTTTTGGTCGCCAAATTTGGCGATATGGTGCCAAATGGTAGCAACGTTTGGAACCTTTCCAGATGGTTCTGGAACTATCTAGCTGGTTGACCGATAGAGGGCGCTTTGGAAGTCTATAAATATACCTGAGATTGCCATTGGAACTCAGTGTTCTTTTCTGCTGAGAATTGAATGTATTGAAAGTGCGTTAGGCGTGTATTATACTATTGTTACTCTGTAAGACTCTCTTATCATGTTTTTGGAGTTTTCTGCTGTATAAAAGACAATTGTTACGTGTTTTCTGTTTAATTTGTGCATGCGCCTGAAGAATTTACAGAATAATAAATTTTATTGTGTGTGAACTTTCTGAAGATACGTTTTTATTCAATCCTTTCGAACCCAGGAAAACGTAACAATATATTTACCGTGTTGATGAGATATAGATTGTTGAAACACAAATAGAGACTGAATGAGTTAAATATGAGATAAATTTAATCCATTCTTCTTCATGCCAAAATAGACTCATGAACAATGAATGGACTTTACAAATACATAGCTAACTACGATGGTTACGAATGCCTCATATTAATGATGTAATTACAATAAATTTGAAGATTTTTTTGTCAAGATACTAGTTTTTCTTTTTCTTTTTGCTCTAGTAGATAAACTATTGCACATATACTTCTGTATTATTCTGCATTAAACATTTTGACTCCTATCTCAGATTTGAAAGCGATGTTTTGATGCATAAGCAGCTTAAAAGCTTACATTTTTGTAAAAGAAATCTTATACGATAGACGTAAGTAAATTTCAAAACGTAATTAATGAGCATCGCATATTTTGCTCTATCCTCTTTCCCGAAAATGACTATTGCTAATTAGAGTCCGACGTGAACCCAATCTTGCCGTTCATTATTTCATTTATTGATTGTAATTTTACAACTTTTCATTTTGGATCACGTAGCCAATTCTTTTAGGATAGTTTTGTCCCCTTTCATGTTATTTTAATTTATTAATGGAAACACTAGGCCTAATCTTTAAAGGTGGACCTTTATTTGAGCAAATCTTTTCATTGTAATATTGTTTGTGTTATTGTAAATATATATATATATATATATATATATATATATATATATATATTTCTGTAGATTAATAGTACGAAATAGTTTTTTCAAGTAAAAAATCCTTTATTTAACTTTTATGAAGTGTAGTAATAAACTTTAAGGGAACAGAGGACGTAAAAATTTATTATTTTTTACTTTTTGTCATAGAGATATGAAACTTTGTACATAGAAATTTCCAATCTTATTATAATTTTTAGATTATTTAAAAAATTTAAAATTTATCAGCAAGATTTTAAAATGTTCCTTGCGACTTAATTTTAGACATGTTTCCTTGATTTTGCATTTTAATCATTGAAAACTGTATCACGAAGAAATCTGTGTATCAATAATTTAATCCCTTGAATCGTTAATTTTTGAGATATTTTTTTCTGAATTCCATCACAATTTTTAACCAAATTTTGAATATTACCAAATTTTAATATACCAAATTTTGAAGTTATAAATAAAATATAATTACCTTAGTGAAGTCGGATTGTAAAATGCATACCCAATTTGTTTGTAAACCGTATCATGATTCTTCCTTATCAATTTCATGAATTTTTAACGAAAATTAAGTCGCATGGAGCATTTTAAAACATGATAAAATAATTGATTCCCAGATTTGTTTGTTATACAGTTTTCAGGGATTAAAATGCAAAATCGAGGGAATATCTCAAAAATTAATTAGAAAGGAGTATTTCAAAATTTTGTTTATAAATTTCAAATTTTTTTAAAAAATCGTAAAGTTATAATGAGATTGGAAATTTCTCTTAAGGTATTCTATATATTTATAGTGAAATGTATATATGTACAAAATTTCGTATTTCTATGATGAAAAGTAAAAAAATAAAAAAATAAATCTATGTTCACCGTTCCCTAAACTTTATTTTGTGCTGATAATTATTTTGACTCATCTGATGGACGAGGTGTATGTATTGAAAGTTTTAAAACTAAAAAAAACATGTATTTGTTTAAGAATTCTAAAATCGTCGATCTTCAATTAATTTAAAAACTTAGTTAATTTTGCATTGCACAGCTCTGCAATGTAAATTAAAGTTTGTTTTTGCTTTTTTCTGATAACTTAGTATAAATGATGTGAGAAAATAGATGATTTAATTGGCAGTTCATAATTATTTTAATTATTGTTTGTTTGTATTGGTTGAAAGTTTTTATAACAATCCTCTTAGAAAATTAGAGTTGAAAATATTTGCTATGTATGATCAGTTGTTTCTAATCAGGAGATTTACCATATAAAAAGTGCTATTAAAAACCGAAGTCGAACCGCTTTGCCCAATATCCATCATGGTTTTGAACGGTCAATATACTATCGGTCAAAGAGGCATCAATGACAACACCGTATAAAAAGTGATCCAATTCGAACTTATACTGAGGCAAGTACGCTTATGAAATAGCGATTATAAACTTTAGGGCTCAAAGTACGTCCATGTTGAATTCATGTTTCCTAAATATTTTCACTTAATGTGGGTGCACAAATATTACTAAAGACATCTTTTTGTTTCATTCTCAAACGAAAGTTATTATGACTCCTCTGAGAATACAGTCGGATGTAAAGAGATATTCAAAGATTAAAACGTTACATTTAGGTATTCTTAAATCGTAAAAATAAGTAAATTTTAAATTTTTATTGAAGAATATGGTACATATATCTTTTATATGAAAATTCCTACGACTAGATGAAATCTTTATCGTTCAAATCGTCATAATTTGATAAGTGTTTAAAATATATCTTCATTCCTCATTCTGTGTTACAGAATATAATAGCTGTATTACCATTACCCCGTGGTTAAGTTTTACTTATTTATCAGGAAATGCGTCGTATGAAATGCATTCAAATACGAACATACATTGTGGCAAGCATACGTATAAATATCTATCTATTACAAGGGTGCTATTGTTTTATTTTTATAAGTAAGCCTTTATAGTCTGAGATGAGACGTTTAAAAATCAACAGTTTTCAGACGTCAAAAAATCAAAAGCTGATATGAATTTTAAAATTTCGTGAAAGAATATACCATTTTCCTCTATTATTTTTTTAAATATGAGCATTACAAATTGGAGTCAAAGGGGGAATTAAACGGAGAAAATCTTCATTATTTTGAATGTCGTTTGGAATACTATATTAGCTTTTCTCTTTACCTGTTGTTGATTTCAGTAGATGTGCAAATATTTCTACAAGTGAATAGTAGTTCATTATCTTTCAGGAAATTATATGTACAAATAGAAATTAAATTGTAGCCTAATTAGGACAATCAAGATCTTAATTTTGGCTTGTGAACTTACTCTAAAACTAAACGGCAGGATGATAATCTTTCAGCAGGATCTAAGGGTTTGATGCCGTGGATGCTTCTAGCCGTTTCGAATGAGCTCTTAGCTGCAGGCCCTAGTCAAATTAGATGCCGAGTAGCGAGAGATGACATAAGCGATTTCACCCAATCAATTATAGCTAAAGAATACGTCCATGGTGATGTGTCCATCTACATAAGAACATTTTCCTGAGTCGTGAGATGAAAGGAGTACATATAGTTTTTTTTCATGTAAGAAATAGTTATGATTTCGTTTTATTTAAAGAATATTACTACACTGAGATACCAAATGAATATATTGAGAGACCAAACATTTGAAATTTTACATTTCGCTGTGTATTCTTAAAGAGTAGACGTAAAGTTATTTTAAAACGTCACTAAAGATTATCGCTTAACTTTGAAGTCTAATGAATGATTTAGTCAGGTAATATTTCTTTATTTTTATTATTGTTTAGAAAATTACAACGTTAAAGGACGTGTGTTACAGAGTTTGAAACATGTGCCAATATTTTTAAAACATGACAATTGTGCCTTATATGTAAAGGATATTTCTCATATGAAATGAATGAAACTCAATCAGAATGATGTAAATATATTATATATTTTTTTTCGTCGCTTATTGTCACATCACCCTTCCAGTTTTGAGACAAAGTGTTCTAGAGCAGCTAATTGCTGTTAAAGCAAATTTTGATATATAATTCTTATACATCATCCCAGTCAATAACTAGATGTCTCGTTGCAATGCAGGAAATATTAAGTATTTTCCTTAGCAACTCGTACGATTCACTGCTCAGAACAGGGACTCAAATTTGCATTCTTGTGCATCTTTAGCTGCAGAGCATCTATTGATTTATTTCCCAGAGTACGTAGTCAAAAGGGCTAAGCTATGAATTATCCAATTTACAGAATGTCTGCCGTGACTATCATGTATAATTCATTACGGCCATGGAAGACTACCAATTTTCACGGGAGGATGATTTATGGAAAATCATTGCTGTCAGAAGCCGCAAATAAGCTGGCTACATTACGTGTGTGCCACTACCAATGATAATTCTTTAATTTACAAACCTTATGATACAAACATCGTAATATCTTCTAATTGATACAAAATCGGAGATATCTAAAGTCGAAGGAGCATATTTTAAACTGGAAATTTATCACGGCAAGCAGGTTATACATTTTGTATATTGAACTTACATATGAGTGTGTACGTTTGTATTGATGTGTTCGTATTTCTAAGAATATTTTACTTAATAAAATTTCATAGGGCAAAACATAAAATATGTATAATATACTAGTTAACCTTTAGCCTACGGGGCCATTTTTTCCGATTTTCTCTTTGGAACAGAAAATTTCACACACCTTTTGTAAGAACGGCCATTAAGGGGAATATATATATATATATATATATATATATATATATATATATATATGAATATATATATATATATATATATATATATATATAAATTATCGAAAATTAATGAAAAATCACAAAAAGAGGGATAAGACGTTCAAAATTAGGACAATCTGTTTAAAATTTGAATATGTTGTTAAGTAAAAGGTGCTGAACAATGCTACATTATGCAAAGAAGTGGCTCTGCAGTCGGAATACGTCATTTGCGAGGAGTATAAAAGTGCATGTCCCAGAGCAAGTCGGAAATTATATCTGCGAGGCAGAGATTAGACATCTGGCATGGCCAATTGTAAGAATGACCTCCAGGCATCATTTCACCGAAGAACTAAGATGGCGAGCTATTCGGAGACTAGAGGCGGGACAAAGTCAGACAGAAGAGGCCAGATGGCTAAATGCGATTCCGTCTGTGGTTCATAGACTTTGGTATGAATTTCTAACCACGGATTCGGCATCCGGGAGGTTCAAACAATACACTACAACGAGTGGCGATGACCAATATTTGTCATTATTTGAATGAAGGAATACAACCGCAACTCCGTCTGCAGATCCTCCCTCGCTGCAAGCTCTGGAAGGTTGGTATCAACGTCAACCGCGCGTAGAACGCTTCACGAAGGTGGTCTTTTTGTGACGCGACCAGCCATTTGCGTCCCGCTCACGTCACGCCATAGGCGGGAACATTTGCATTTTGCACGTCAACATGTCCACTTGACGCGCGATCAATGGAGGGCTGTTCTCTTTACTGATTAGTCCAGGATTAGCCTCCAAAGCGATAGTAGGCGTGTTTCGATTTGGACAGAACCTGGAACTTGTTTTCATCCATCCCACATCCTTGAAAGAGATGTATATGGATCAGGCAGTGTCTAAGTTTGGGGTGGTATCTCTTTGGGTGGACGCACAGACCTCCATGTCTTTCCCCGTGGAAATGTGAATGCTCACACCTATAGAGATGACATCCTTGATGCTTATGTGCGCTCTTATGCCGGGGCAATAGGTGGTACTTTCGTGCTACAGGACGATAACGCGAGATTGCACAGGGCTCGCATCGTGGATGTTTATCTTCAGCAGGACACTATTCTGCGCATGGAGTGGCCACCTCGATCACCGGACCTGAATCCTATCGAGCATGTTAGGGACGCTTTAGGACGAAGTATAGCTGCTTTCAATCCTCTTCCTAAGAATGCTTTGAAAGATCAATGGCTCTCACCTCATACCGAACTCATAGACCGCATAATTGACAGCATCACACATCGCTGTATGTGCTGTATTGCTTCTCGGAGAGATCATACGCCATATCAAAGGTACTTATTCTATACCAAACTGACACATCCGATTTGTTCATTGTATTCATATTATAGTTTCTCTAACACCAGAATCGTCTATAGAATTATTTTTATGCTAGTATATACCTACGTATATGTTGGTATAATGTGTATAAGTTTTATTAAATTCTATTCGTATCTTTTTGAGTAATCGCTATTTTTGTGACTTTTCCATAATTTTTGATAACCAGTGTATATATATATATATATATATATATATATATATATATATATATATATATATATATATATATATATATATATATATATATATATATACATATATATATACACTGCTGGCCACTGTAAATGCAACACCCTGAAGGAAACATGCAAATAAAATGAAATTTACAACATGCATTAGCGGAGGTGAGATATGCAAATGATTAGAATTTCAGCGCAGACGCACATTACGTGCGCCTGTGGCGCCACTTCAAAGCGCTATTTAAGGCTTGGAGATTTCGACGATTTCAAGTTCGGCAATTGTGTTTTTCTTGTGGTTTTTTCAAAAAACCGATCAATTATGCCTCGTCAAAAACAGCGATCATCTTTTGATCAAGTATCCGAGTTCGACAGAGGAAGAATAGTAGCCTACCGAGATTGTGAATTATCTTTCAGGAAAATCGGTAGTCGTGTTGGACGAAACCAAACAACTGTAATGCGGATATGTGAGCGTTGGATGCAGGAGGGTCCGACGGACCGGCGTGTTCGATCGCATCCACCTCAGCGCACCACTTCACGTGATGACAGGCAAATTGTGCGCATGGCAGTGACGGATCGCTCAGTCACATCACGAACCATAGCACAGCACATGCAGTCTGTAACACATCATCCAGTGTCTGCTCGTACCATTCGACGCCGTTTACAGCAGAGTTGTCTATCCGCAAGGCGTCCATTGCTTTGTCTACCCTTGACGCAGAACCACGGACGTCTCCGCCGCCAATGGTGCGATGACAGAAGGATATGGAAGGCAGAATGGAATGAAATTGTCTTTACTGACGAGTCACGCTTCTGTCTGCAACACCACGATGGTCCCATTCGAGTCTGGAGACACCGTGAAGAGAGGATGCTGAACAGCTGCGTTATGCACCGCCACACTGGTCCTGCACCGGGTATTATGGTGTGGGGCGGTATTGGATATCACTCTCGCACACCTCTAGTACGCATTGCCGGTACTTTAAACAGCCAGCGCTACATCTCCGAGGTGTTGGAGACAGTTGTCCTTCCTTACCTTCAGGGCTGGCCCACAGCCATATTTCAACAGGGTAATGCGAGACCACATGTGGCACGCATTGTCCAAAGGTTCTTCGTCAATCGCAGATTGAATTGCTTCCCTGGCCGCCTCGCTCTCCGGATCTTTCGCCGATAGAAAACATGTGGTCCATGGTTGCTCTACGATTTTCCCAGATTCCATCCCCAGCTGCCACAGCAGATCAACTTTGGCAACGTGTGGAAGCTGCTTGGTCTGCTGTACCCCAAGAACTCATCCAAAGTCTCTTTGAATCAATGCCGAGGCGTGTGGCAGCGGTGATCTCCAACAATGGCGGCTACTCTGGCTACTGATTTTGGCAGGAACCACACTTCACAGAAGTCTATAAATTTAATCATTTGATACTTGGTCAACATGTTATCTACAAAACAAATTTTGTTGTGATATCTCTTGTCTTTCTTGGTGTTGCAATTTCGGTGGCCAGCAGTGTATATATATATATATATGTGTGTGTGTGTGTGTGTGTGTGTATGTGTATGTGTATGTATATATATATATATATATATATATATATATATATATATATATATATATATATATATATATATATTCATTCTTGGACCCGTATTCTTGGGATACATGCTATCCCCATGTGGGAAAGGTAAATTGTGTAATTCTCATTTAAAAGTTATAAAGATTTAATTCATATATGAATAGTATCTATTGAAAGAGCAGAAGCTTGAAAACTTGCATTTGCTTAAGTATTTTTTAATCCGAAACTTTAACAAACGTCAAAAATTGTTTAGCTGCAATGCGAATCTTTCCAATATCCTCGAGCATGAAAATAAATACTACTATTTAGAATCAAATGTTGGATTAAATGGAGTAGTTCTACATTATTTTGACGGGCGAACGACTTTTCTCATAGGAAAGGAAGATCACAACCCATTTTAGTAATCTAATAATCTTCTATTGTATTTCAGAGTCGTAATGGTTATACTACGTTTGCGCTCGTGTCATTATCAGTTAAAGAATATTGAGACTTGTATCCGATTCTAAAGGATACATTGAGACAAATGTTTAAAGACCATAGTTGTTTCAGAGTCCTGAAATCGTGCACTGGGAAGGGAATTTCCAAATTTTAGTTAAAGAATCTCGCAAATTATTTTGTGCATCATTTTGTCGTATTGAATTAATGGAAAGAAATATATATATTGTTAGACTAAAATGTAGAGTAGAAAATAACTTTAATATAAAAGTATGTCTTAAAAAAGCTTTATTCAAATATAAACTATTCAAATGTAAAGTATCGGAGTCCGGAAAAATTTATTGAGCCCATCAACCTACAAGCAGGACCAGATATAAAACATTGAAAACAGTTTTTCATTATCAAGATGTTCACTTTTCTGTCATATTAAGCAAATCGCGTGCTGGTCAGCGTTACTTTTTAATTTGATTTACGGACAAATACCACATTTACATTATCTACTGCTGATTATAGGACATAAACGCTCCCTAAACATTAAAGAGTTAATAGTACGATCCTCGAATGATCTCAAAAGTATATTACAACATCCCGAAGTAGCAGCACGGCCAAATGGTTAAAGCACTGAACTGCTCGCCGCCAGGTCGTGAGTTCGAATCCAGTCAGTAATTACTCGTTTTGTTTTGATTCTAATTTATGTTACTTTTCTCAAAATTTCTAGAAAGTTCTTGTTTATGTTAATTTGCCTTATTTCAATATTTCTTAAGTTGTTTAAAAGTTCTTAAGTTGTTTAAAAGAGACTTCCTTCACGCTGAGGGCAGTGGAGTAGGGTGATTGCTTCCTGTCCGCATCCTGCTAATAAACTTCTTTGACCGTGACAGCGTGTTGGTTTATTCAATACATCTCACATCTCTACGTGACAATACACACACACACACACACACACATATATATATTGTATATACAGGTGGTTATCAAAATAATGGAAACACCTATCAATATTAGTAGTGTTTATGAATGTGCTTCGTATTCCGTAACAAAAAGCCTAGCCATCGGTATTTTTTATATAATATAGTGATATGTATTATTCTACTGTCAGGTAGCAGTAATGAAGCTAAGGCCATCGTGCTTTTGGGAGCAGCGTAAAATGTCAAACCTTGCAAACCTTGTAAAAAGGGCAAATTGTTGGAGCGCGTTTAAATTGGAGTATGTGTTTCTGAAAACCCCAGGTTAATGGGTGTTTTTCGAGTTATTGTATCGAAAGTTATGATAGCACACAGAGTGCACGGAAAAACACTCTTTGCCAAGCAGAATAGTGGACGAAAGGGAGAGCTGAGTGAAAGATACGGACGAGGTATTGAAGCCGACTGTGACACGAAGAAAGAAAACAACTGCAACCAAAATGACCGAAGAGCTCAATCTGCATCTCCATGTTCCGGTATCAACCATTAGAGGTAGAAGGGAACTTCACAAACAAAGCATTTACGGAAGAGTAGCTATTCCCAAGTCACTTGCAATAGATGCAGATACAAAATATCGTCCACAATGGTGCCCTGAGGGCAAATCCTGGTCGAGTAATATGTCGAGAAACGGCATTTGGTCCGACGAATCATTGTTCACATTGTTCCTCGCAACAGGACGTGCGTATGTCTGGAGAACACCTACACAAGCTTAAGATTCTGGCTGTGTCATTTCGACTGTCAATCATGGAGGTAGATCTATCAGGGTTTGGAATGGCATCTCCTGGTTTTCTTCAGGCCCGATTGTAACCCTAAAAGGGAGATTGAATTAGAAGGACTATATCAAAATTTTAGCTCACTAGTCCATCCTATGGCGCAAACAATGTTTCTTGCAGGAGATGGATTTCTCCAGTATGATAATCCCCCTATACATACAGCTAAATCTATTAAGTATTGGTTTGAAGAGCATGAAAAATAAGTCAAATATCTTATCTTGTCCTGTACATTTCCCCGACTGCAAATCATCCAACCAGTGTGATCTGTATAAGCGAAAAAATAAAGGTATAGATATGCACCACAGCATCTATACTGGAACGTTCATGATTTTCCCCGGAAGAATGGTATATTATATTCTTAACCACTATTTATGACTTGTATAATCCAATTCCAAGGTGAATCAGGTGGTATTACTTAGCAAAGGTGATCCTGCCAAGCATTAAAAGAGGTTTTCATGATGTTTCTTAGTGTTTCCATTATTTTGCTAACCACCTGTACATGTAATATACACTAGTTATCTAAAATTAAGGAAAAATCACAAAAAGATGGATTACACGTTAAAGGTGCTGAACAATAATACATTATGTAAAATAGTGGCGCTGCAGTCGGAATACGTCATTTGCGAGGAGCATAAAAGTGCATGTCTCAGAGCAAGGTGGTAATTGTCGCTGCGAGGCTGAGATTAGACATCTGGTATAGCCAACTTGAGTGGCCAGCTCGATCACCGGACCAATCCTATCGAGCATGTTTGGGACTCTTTAGGACGAAGTATAGCTGCTCTTAATCCTCCTCCTAGGACCCTAGCCACGCTTTCCACTGCTTTGCAAGAGCAATGGCTCTCACTGCCTACTGAACTCATAGACCGCATAATTGACAGCATCACACATCGCTGTTTGTGTTGTATTGCTTCACGGGGGGATCATACACCATATTAAAGATACTTGTCCTCTACCAAACTGACACATCCGATTTGTTCTTTGTATACATATGCTAGTTTCTATAACACCATAATTGTTTGGCGATTTCTTTTATGCTATTTTATATCTTCCTATGTGTTGTATAATATGTATACGTTTCATTACATTCTAAGCGTAACTTTTTGAGTAATCGCTATTTTTGTGACTTTTCCTAAATTTTTGATAACCAGTGTTATTATATATATATATATATATCTACATAAATAAAATTTCCATATTAAAATATCCCACTTTATCTTTAGATAACTCCCCTTTTGATTATAATGAATACACGATTCTGCGATATTTGTATCATACGTATCTAAGTTAAAGAATTTAAATTAGTTGTAGCATACGCATGTAGCACAGAGCATATTCGTGGCATCTGAAAGCAATGATTTTCCATCCATCATCAGCCAGCGAAAATTGGTGCTCTTCTATGGCCGTAATGAATTATATATGATTTTCCCGACAGGCATTCTGCAAATAAGATAATTCAAAGCTTAGCACTTTTGACTACTTGTACTGTGGGAAATAAATCAATACATCCTCCAAAGCCGAAATTGCCCAACAATGCAAATTTTGGTCTCTGTTTCAACCATTGAATCCTACGAGTGGTAAAGGGGAATATTTAGTATTTCCTTCGTTGCGACGAATAATCCAGTTGTGGACTGGAGTGATGGATAAGAATTATTACTCAAACATTGCCTTAACAGAATTTTGCAGCTGTAGAGCACCTTATCTCAAAACTATGGTTGGGTATGTTAAAATATGCTCTTTCAACTTTAGCTATCTCCCCCTTTTGATTATAATGATTAAAAGGTAAGACGATATTTAAGGCGGGCTTTTCTAAATTAAAGAATCATTATTGGTCACGTGAAGTAAAGAGCAAATTCGTGGCGTCTGAAAGCAATGATTTTCCATACATCATCCTCTCGCAAAAATTGGTACTCTTCCATTGCGGTAACGAATTATACATGATAATCACGGTAGACATTCCGAAAAATGTATAATTCAAAGCTTAGACCTTTTGACAATTTGCACTGTGGGAAATAAATCAATACTAGTTGATACCCGTCAAAACATGACGGCTAGATAGTAAATAAATGTACAAATATCTACACAAATTATACATCATTGACAAATGTTGAAAATCATAATTAAGTGCAGAAACAAATTAATGTGTTTAAGTGTGCTTAGCGAGTATCAAAAGCCAGATTTAAAAATGTCACTGAGTATGCGCAGAAAGCAATTTTTATTTAAAAATTGTAAGTTATCACTAATTAAACAGCGCGAAATAAACAATTTCCATGGGGTTTAATCTTATATTTCACAAACATTATTATCCTAAAAATAAAAATGGCACAGAGAGAACTAGAGAGACTGACTCGGAATATACATGCTTACTAAAACATGTCACTGAGCATGCGCAGAAATAAATTTTTAACTGTAAATTACCGCTAATTAATAGAAATTGCGGTTACAAAAAACAAATTTGACAAATCTACAGATTACAATCTCTCGTTTAAGACCAAAATGAAGTAAATTCATGCAGTAGTTTTCTTTCACGGACTGCCCAAAAAGTCGGCTTAGCAACTTAAATATGTAGACTAGTTGGTACCCGTCAAAACATGACGGCTAGATAGTAAATAAGTGTACTAATAAACAAATTATGCTCAATACATCATTGCCAAATTTTGAAATTCATAATAATGCGCAGAAATAAATTAACGAGTTTAAGCGCTCTTGTGATTAGTGAGTATCTATAGCAAGATTTAAAAATGTCACTGAGCATGCGCAGAAAGTAATTTTTTTTAATTGTAAATTATCGCTCATTAAACAGCCCTAAATAAACAATTTCAATCAGGTTCAATCAAATATTTCACAAATATAATTATAATAAAAATAAAAATGACAGAGAGGGATTTAGAGAGACTCCTCGGAATAAACGTGGTTTTAGCATTAAAACATGTCACTGAGCATGCGCAAAAATAATGATTTTCTAGATACAGATTTAAACATGCCACTGAGCATGCGCAGAAATCAATTTTAAATTTAAATTATCGCTAATTAATAGAAATTGCAGTTACAAAAACCAAATTTGACAAATCTACAGATTACAATATTACGTTTAAAAGCAAAATGAAGTAAATTGATGCAGTAGTTCTCTCTCACGGACTGCCCAAAAAGTCGGCTTAGCAACTTAGATATATAGATATCCTTAGCAGCCAAAAATGGACAAAAATTCAAATTTGGGTCGCTTTTCTGAGAACTGAATCATGTGAGATTCAAAAGGAAATACTTAATACTCGCCTGCTTTTCAAAAAGTAATTTAGTTATTGACTAGGATGACTAATAATAATTATTTCTTAAACACTACTATAGCAACATTCGGAGGCTCTAGAACACCTTATCTCAGATGTTAAATGAGGATGTAAAAATAAACGGCACAAAAAAGTCGCTTCAAGTAAATAACTTACACACACACACACACACACACAGATATATATATATATATATATATATATATATATATATATATATATATATATATATATATATAAATCAGCTTATTATAGTAAATCAGCCATATGTCGCAAAGTGGCTAAATGGTTAAGGCATCAACCTGTCACACCGGGGGCGCCGGTTCAAATCCCGATTAAGACTTCGTTGTATTATGTGGAACCGATCACTCTTCCGCCCGCAAATGGATGCCCGTCTAGAAAGATAACCTGAACCCATCGACCATCGCCGGTGTCATCGTTTACTCATAAAAATTCTTCTGTGATTGTGTGATTTGTGTTTATATTTCCTTGTATTTATATGTACACCGGACAGGGGTGTAACCAGTCATCAGCCCCAGGGACGTTAGCCTCCCCCCTATATATATATATATATATATATATATATATATATATATATATATTTATACATCACTTTTGATAATAATATTTACAAGGTATTATGATATTTGTATCATGCGTCTCTAAATTAAAGATTTATCATTGGTATTAGCACACACATAAAAAGAGATAGATATTTGTGGCATATGAGAGCAATGATTTTCCATACACCATCCTCCCGCGAAACTGGTCTTAATGAATTATACATGATAGTCACGGCAGACATTCTGTAAATATGATAATTCAACGCTTAGTCCTTTTGACTGCGTACTCTGGGAAATAAATCTATGGATCCTCTGCATCCGAAGATGCGCAAGAATTCGGGTCTTTGTTCTGTGTATTGAATCATACGAGTTACAGAAGGAAATATTTAATATTTCCTGCGTTGCAACGTATCATTTAGTTATTCATTGGGATGATGGATAAGATTTATTTCTCAAACATTGCTTTAACAACATTCTATTGCCCGAGAACACCTTATCTCAAAACTGGAATGGGAATATAACAATAAGCAGTCAAGAGAACATTATTTATGTCATTCAAATAACATATATATATATATATGTGTGTGTGTGTGTGTGTGTGTGTGTGTGTGTAATATATTAAGTAATATGTCCTTCATTCTAGCATTTAAACTCTTTTTCCTAAGCCCAAACCTCAGTTGTATTAATTTATCGCTTTAAAACCTTTAACCACAGAAATTCCCATGAATCGCATGCCTTTGCATTTCTACACGTGTATATCTCAGAATTCAGTAGTGGGTAAACATTGCGAGCCCCTAAATGGGCTGACCCTACAAAAAATAGTCACATGTTCCTCTCGGCTCTCGCTTTTAATGCTGAAAGGTGATATTACTTCCGAGCCATTCTTCTGGAATGAACGGATGTACTTTTGTCGCTCTAATAAACGATTTGACCCGACAGATTCTAAATTTAATCTTTATTCCTCTCACGCGGAGTCTAGCTCCAGCCATGTAAGTATGTGTTAGTTTTAACCTTCAGGTTATAATTTAAGGACGTGATGTAATGGGTATATTACATATATATATATATATATATATATATATATATATATATATATATATATATATATATATATATATATATATATATATTATATATATATATATATATATATATATATATATATATATATATATATATATATATATATATATATATATATATATATATATATATATATATATATATCAGAAAATTTAATTCATTCACTATTCAAAATACGTTTTAATATGGATGCAATGGACTGATAAAAATTAGGTATCCATATGCATTTTTACATGATTATGATATAGTTAGTTTATTAGTTTTCTCCTCTACCTCTGTAGGTATCATGATTTACAGGCCATTAATCAGTTGTAGATAGTGCAAAGATAGTGTTTGTGTGTGAATCTATTGACAAGTAACACTGACCAGCGATTTGCTTAGAAAGACAGAAAGAAAACATCTTTTATTTGAGGGACTAGTCGATATACTTCTTAAGATAATATTGGCCGGTCGTTGACAACATATTTTCGAAATATTAATATATTTTAATGAAACATTTTAAAGACACAATTCTAACTAACTCACCAATGGCAAACAGTCCATT
Organism: Dolomedes plantarius; assembly: GCA_907164885.2. Lineage (NCBI taxonomy): Eukaryota > Metazoa > Arthropoda > Arachnida > Araneae > Dolomedidae > Dolomedes > Dolomedes plantarius. The sequence continues at coordinate 49,572,054 of OU015493.1, read as the reverse complement.
TGGACCGAAGCCTGTGGTGTCCATCTCAATTTCATGACCGTGGGCTTGGAGTGCCATACAGCATATGCCTCGGCCAGGTGGTCAACCTGACACGGGACCCCCAGAGTTAATTCCCAACCATGATTGGTCCTCATTTTATCGACACACTCAAGGGATGAAAGGCATGAGCCGATCTTGCCCAGTCGCAGGGTTGAACCCTGGACCTTTGGTGTGATAGCTTGAAGTTTTTAACCACTACGCTACCGGGCTTCAAAGACACAACTCAGGGAGTCAAATAATTGAATGTGTTGTACTAACTGACAAGAATACGAGTTAACAGAAAGTATTTTAAACTTATACACTTCCGATTATTGTAACCATATGTACCTTTTTTTAACATTTTGCACCTGCAGTAAAAAACAGGAAGCATAGTCTTTGCAAATGAAATGTTGTTGAAATGACAAAATGCTACCTTTTGAATTCACAACTTATGTAGTATAGAATTCATAACTACTAATATTTATAACTATCGACTTGAGTAATATTGCAACAGTTATTCTAGTAAGGGCACACAGTTATACTGTGTAAATGCCATTTTGCAATTAAAAATTTTATAAAAGTCATTACGATTTATATCTCTACGATTTCGTCAGCTTTGCCATTTTCCTCATCTAATTCGGAAGATGTGATAAGCAGGCTGTTGATTACTAAACAAAAACATAGCAGAAATCTTTAAAATAATACCGGAAAAATGTTAATTACTTTTCGCCTCTTCCCCTTTTTGCAAATAACAGAAATATTGGCTCTTCGGAAATATTGGTGTTGAAAAATAAGGATTGCACAAATCATGCATATATTTTTACGGATAAACCATACCAGGTTGTCAGCTCGGCATACCTGCATAAATATATCTCTAAATATATACTAATTTATTATATATTGGTATAAAATAGTTAAAAATTTAAAGTATTTAACCATTTTTTTTTAAAACATTAAATATTTAAAATTCTTGATTTTGTATTTAACCGTCAAAAGGACGGCGTTCAGTCATTTTAGTAGGAAAAAATATTCCCGTCTCTCTAGTGTTAATAGTTTGCTAAGCAATTTTTATATTGCTTTCGATCATTGAGGCTTATATTCTCGTGTATTGCTCAAATGCCTGCATAATTATATCTACGTTTCAATTTCTTATTTCTAAACCCGATTTTATATTTTTACAGGTTTGAAACAATGATTTAGAAAGGTAAACGATATGGGACATAATTAACAAATACTGAAGTGCCCCTCTGGAAATAAAAGCAAATTTTTATTAACATTTACAGAGATTTTAAAAAAAAATTAACGAAGCTAAAAGTGAGTTTAAAGACATCCTTTTAGAATAAGATCTTGTTTCGCACTTAAATACTTTAAAACATGATTTATGAATCTCGTTCGCATTATATTTAGGCCTCGGGAAGGAGCTGAAAATCCCCATCAAAGTTCTCCCTAATCATGGAGCAGTTGGCATGCATTTATGCGATTATGGACACTGCACAAGAGCTCTTCGTTTAGAAGCCTCTTGTATCCGAAACTTTCAAGAGCTTCTTAATGTATGCACTTGCACTCAGATTTCGACCGAGGAATTTTCCGGAGGGTAAGAAGGATGCTCGAAAATATGCACTCTAACAGCATTCGCGACCAAATACTTAATGGATTTTTCGATATTTTAAATAGAGAACTTTTGAAATGCCATAAAAGATACTTGCTTACTCATTTTCAAAACAAAAATAGGGTTGTTTATTTGGAAATAAAAATTCATTAGTCTAGTCATTAAATTTCAACTTTGTACTGGTTGAATAATTTGTATGTTGGGTAATTCATTTTCTTCCTTTCACAAGAATAAATTCTCAATATAAATGCATACAATAGTATTTAGAAAATGTCTTTACAATTCAAATTTTATACAGGGATATCTAAATCATTCTTTGCTTTCTGGAACCATAGTGGGAAAAGTGTATTACTGTAAATGATGTGCAAGTGAAATTTAAGTTGCATCAATGAGGGAAGCACTTAAATTGTTTCACTACAAAAGCTCTTGGAAGAAAAAGAGGTATTTTAAATGCCATATTAGTTACTCTCTTACACATTTTAAACACAAAAATATTGTTCATAACTTGGAAATAAAATCCATTATTCCAGTCATTAAAATTCAACTTTGCACTGGTTGAATAATTTGTATGTTGGGTAATTCATTTCATTCCTATCACAAGAATAAATTTCAATATAAATTCATACAATAGTATTTATAAAATGTCTTTTTATTTCAAATTTTATACAGTGGTGTCTAAATTATTCTTTACTTTATGGAACCATAGTGGCAAAAGAATATTATTGTAAATGATGTACAAGTTAATTTCAAGTTGCATCAATGAAGAAAGAACTAAACTTTTTTCACTATAAAAGCTCTTGGAAGAAAAAGAGGTATTTGAAATGCCACATTAGTTACACGCTTAAGCATTTTCAAACAAAAGACTGTCAATAATTTGGAAATAAAATCCTTTATTTCAGTCAATAAAATTCAACTTTTCACTGGTTGAACAATTTGTATGTTAGGTAATTCATTTTATTCCTATCACAAAAATAAATTCTCAATATAAATGCATACAATAGTATTTAGGAAATGTCTTTTCAATTCAAATTTTAAACAGTTGTGTCTAAATTATTCTTTGCTTTATGGAACCATAGTGGGAAAAGAGTATTATTGTAAATGATGTGCAAGTGGAATTTAAGTTGCATCAGTGAAGAAAACACTTAAATTAATTCATTATAAAAGCTCATGGAAGAAAAAGAGGTATTTGAAATGGCATACTAGTTACTCGCTTACGCATTTTCAAAACGAAAATATTGTTCATAACTTGGAAATAAAATCCTTTATTCCAGTCAATGAATTTCAACTTCGCACTGGTTGAACAATTTGTATGTTGGGTAAATTATTGTATTCATATCACAAAATTAAATTCTCAATATAAAATGAAATGAAATAGTATCTAGAAATTGTCTTTTAAATTCAAATTTTATACATTTGTGTCTAATTTATTCGTTGTTTTTGGGAACCATATGGGAATTTCAAAACAAAAATATTGTTGTTAATTTGGAAATAAAATTCATTGTTCCAGTCATTAAAATTCAACTTTGCTCTGGTTGAACAATTTGCATGTTGGGTAATTCATTTCATTCCTATCACAAAAATAAATTCTCAATATAAATGCATACAATAATAATTAGAAATTGTCTTTTTAATTTATATTTTATACAGTGGTGTCTAATTCATTCATTGTTTTTCGGAAACATAGGGGATTTCGAAAACAAAAATATTGTTAATTTGGGAATAAAATTCATTAGTCCAGTCATTAAAAGTCAACTTTTCACTGGTTGAACAATTTGTATGTTGGGTAATTCATTTCATACCTACCACAAGAATAAATTTTCAATATAAATGCGCACAATATTATTTTGAAATTGTCTTTTCAAATTTTATACTATGCTGTCTACTTTTTTCGTTATTTTTAGAACCACAGTGGAAAAAATGCTTTATTGTAAGTGATGTGCGAGTGACATTTAAGTTGCATCAATGCAGAAAGCACTTAAATTATTTCATTATAAAATCTCATGGAAGAAAAATAGATATTTGAAATTGCATATTTGATTCCCACTTACGCATTTATAAAACAAAAATATTATTCATAACTTGAAAAAAAATTCATTATTCCAGTGTTTAAAATTTCAACGTTCCACTGATTGAACAATTTGTATGTTGGATAATTCATTTTATTCATATCAATAGAATAAATTCTCAATATAAATGCATACAATGTTATTTAGAAAATGTCTTTCTGATTAAAATTTTTTACAGTGGTGTCTAAATTATTCTTTGCTTTCAAATTATTCTTTGTTTCAATTCTTTGTTATTTGGAACCATAGTGGAAGAAATGTGTTATTGTAAATTATGTGCAAGTGAAATTTAAGTTGCATCAACGAAGAAAGCACTTAAATTATTTCCCTACAAAAGCTCACGGAAGAAAAAGAGGTATTTGAAATGGCATTTTAGATATTCGATTAAGCATTTTCAAAACAAAAATATAATTCGTAACTTGTAAAAAAATTTCATTATTCCAGTCCAATTTCAACGTTGCATTGGTTGAAATGTTTGTATGTTGTATAATTCCTCTTATTCATAGAACAAACAGGAATTGTCAATATAAATGCATACAATAGTATTTAGAAACTGCATTTTTTAATTCAAATTTTATACAGTGGTGTTTAATTTATTCGTTGTTCTCCGGAACCATAGCGGAAAAAATGTACTGTAAATGATGGGCAAGTGAACTTTAAGTTGCCTCAACGAAAGCATTTAAATCATTTCAGTATAAAACATCATAGAAGAAAAATAGATATTTGTTTATGTAGAGAAATTGCAATCCTATCAAATAATCTATTTTCTAGGCTTTATTACAGGAACTGGCTTCTTTTTAAAAATTATAACAAAATCACTCTGTCTATCTGGATTGAAATATAATTAAATGTGTTCGATACAGGGAGAGAGAGTACATATATGCATGTATGTATGTATGAAGGAATTTAATTTGTATAAAATATTGATGTATTTAAAATAACTTAATAATTTGGCTTGAATGCAATTTTTACTTTGCATTCTGAAATATCAGTGTCCCATAATATCACAAGCATTTATATAGCACCAGTAAAATTATCTTTAACAAAATAAAATACAATTATTTATAAAGCTGAAAGTTATTTCACTTTCTACAAAAATAATCACATTTTCCAATAGTTGGGTCATGAAAAGTTTAAACACTTTATTTTATATTTGAGATTGGATACAATACACACTATCAGGAAATCCCAGGAAATGTCAAAATTTTTACTTTTCTCAGCTATTAGAATACTAGCATTATTCATTGAACTCATCAAAATGTATAACTCAAGTTACGCAGATTTCCTTTTAATTGAAATCTTTAAAATAAATTATAAGTTCATGTATAATTGTTTATCGAAAAACACATACAGGCCTGAGAACTAATAAATATAAATGTTACCCAGACAAACATATTAAACTATGTTTTGCAGTCATTAGTATTTATATAAATTACAAGATGAAAGATTCTTGTATTTTGTTTCTAAAAGTAGTATATTTCTTGAATTCTTGAAATGATGCGGAAATTGGTTCATCAGTAACATAAAATAAATCGTGCAAAGTTGACTTGCACAATATTGTTGTGACAAATACTTAATTTCCAAGAGGCATTGTGTCATAATTCAGACACTATTAAGTAAAATATCACTGGGCTTATTTAATAGTTTTTTTAAATTCCTTTTTTAAGGTGTTGCTATCACCAGGTGTGTTATTGACATATCAATAAATAAGCAAGTGAAGAAATATATGAACAATCTCCTCAATCTAAAATATTACAAATAATAGCCAAAGAGAAAGAAGTAAACGGTATTACAAATATCGCCAAATTTGCCTGAAAAGGTAGCACATTTTTATGGAAGATTTTTAAATATAAAAAATGTGGAATCTATGAAATCTAGCATATAAGAGAAAACCGATTTTTGAAAACTAATAGAAAAATCATTGCCTTTTTTGAAACCTGCTGGCGTTATAATAAAACACTTTTTCCCCCTCAAAGACGTGAAGTTTGCGATTAACATGATTTGCTCTTGTACAATCCTACTTTAATTAATGTTATCGGCACTGTTCATTCACGGATGTTATGATTAAATTTCTTCTAGTAATTTAATTAATTTAGTTTTCCTTCATCAATTAGACTTCAAATTCTAATTATGTTACAGGATATTTCGTCTTGATTTTTAGATTGAAATTTTTTTTAACTGACTCTCCCTGAGTTGTAATGCTACCGTTAGATGCACAGAAATCTTCTCCACTTATGTCTTTCATCTGCTGAATCATTTGAATTACATTTACTTTTTTTTAATTGATAACACTCGCTACTACTTAGTCATCATCATTTGTTCACCATGAAACTATAATTTTCAGAAATATATTTCCATCACAATTGAATGTGCAATCAAAAATGTCATTAGGAATTATGTTGGTCAATTTCATTCACCCTATAGGTTAGAATAGAACCTTAATAAATTGATGCATGCAGGTGTTGGGAAAGCAAGGAAACATAGAGAATTGACCTTTATCATATATTTATTTGGCATTTCTAAGAATTCTTTTAAAGCAAAATTAATAATAAAATAAGGTTCCCATTCATATTATCAATTAATACACTAGGAATCAGAGACAAAATATTCAGTCCAAGCAATTATTTCTAGGATCTTTCGGGAGGCCCTTACGACTGTTGAAGAATACAGCGATGAATGCTTTCGTTGACAGGTGCCCACAAAAGGTCATACTCAGCATAATCATGTCAGACTACTGGAACTTCCTCTAGTCTCCACGACAGCGCAATCGGCTCTCTATGGTCAGAGCTCAGAGATTAGAAAGCGAAATCTATCGACCTTTTTTCCCTTCTTTTTTCGAGCGGCTGGTGTCCGTTCACCTTGGATATTTTGATCCGACCCTTTTTATCTCATTGGTCAGTGGGCTGCATTTCTCTTAACAGTTCCTACCCCAATTGGTCCCATATTTCACTGCTCATGTTCAAAGACTACCAAGTATCTCCCCACAATAAGTTTTGTTTGGGATATTACTTTAACAATTATTTGAAAGTTTTATTGTGGGTCATAAAATAACGTCTCCATTTATCTTACAACATTTATAGTCTTTTCATCGCTGTCAATGGCCACTCAGACAGTTTTACTTTTACGTGGCCTTCGTGTTCCTCAAGTATTTATTTTTTTTGCCTTTGGAGTAATTATAAGTGTTTTATTATTGACAGTCTCCCGACCACACACCGAGGTGAATTATAACATCCAGCGATTCTACACACCCGACAGTTAATTTCTAAAACAGATTAAAACCAAAACAAAACTGATAATTTATCTATTTTCATAAAGTATTTTGGGGTATTTTAGTTCCTTGTGGGATACCATCCTCATTACTAAGAATGACAAGCCTACTAAGTAGCAATAGGCTTTTCATTCTTAGTAATGGAAAGCCTATTACTATTTAGTAGGCTTTTCAAACAATATAAGTAGCAATTTAAGTGCCGACTCTATAAGAAGCAATTATAGTGTCGTCGCAAACATGTAAACAGGCGCATAGCTTCTCAGATACATCTAACTGTTTAGTAAATTTATGCGCCGTATATTAACGTATATAAAATATAATCTGATTTTAAACGTCAATAACAGACGGAGGTGACCATAGAGACTGGAAAATTAAAGGTTTTAAGATTTATACTAGATAAATTTCCCCGAAATTCACTTTCGTTCATAATTGAGATAGGAATTTCAAGAATGAATCGTACTTTAATGCTTACATCAAAATTTTAATACGTGATACACTTGTTTTAATACGAAATTTTACTGCGTTACTTACCCAAAATAAATTTTGTTCTCTTTATACATAGAAACTGATGAATGTAAATCTATTGAACAAATTTCTCTGTTTCAAAAATCTTTGCTCGCAGCTTAGTACTTGTTAAATCGATGCTCATTTATGCCCTGCATTTGTTTAATTATTCAGTTTGGAACACCGACTGAGATCTGACTAATTACTGTAAGGCTTTATAACTATTTGATGTAAGATTAGTTACTAGATATATTTTCATGAAATTTAGGAAATATTTTTACTTAGTATTCCACCAGAAATTTCAAAAAAAAATTTCGTAGGAGAAAAATACTTTTTTAAATTGATTGACATTTTACTATTTAAAATAAGTAATTATTTAACACTCGACAATTTACACGAAAGTTTTCTTTCCAAATAAATGAAATCGTTAACTACAGAACTGTGTTCAAAATAATTAAAATTAAACAATCATAAGGTATAAATTTATATTTTCTGAGCAGAGAAACACTTCTAAGCACTAAAATGTTTAATTTGCAGAAATTAAAAAAAAATAATTCCGATATATATATATATATATATATATATATATATATATATATATATATATATATATATATATATATATATATATATATATATATATATATATATATTATATATATATATATATATATATATATATATATATATATATATATATTTATATATCCTCCAATAAACCAACATACAATTTGTAATTTAAAGTAAAAAATCTATAAATTAGTCAGATGTAAATAAGAGGTAAGGAAATTTAATTAAAGTTGTTTCGTTAGAATTAACCAGCATAATGTATCGTTACTATTAATTTTTACAACTGTAACTATACAAACTACCCTTCCCCCCCCCCCTCGAAAAAAGAGAGGAAATTTCTAACAGCTTGCCGGTGAAATAAATTTCTGTGTTTCTGTGAAAGGTTATTTTCCAAAAGAATAACTGAATTGCCTTTTAGTATATTGGTTTCGTATATATCGGATATATTTTTAAAAAAATTTGATGTAATTGTTTTTGTTTGAGAAAAGAATTTAGAGCTCCAGTGAAAACTACTTATTAAGGTATGAATGAGTAGTCTGATTAGATATTAGATTTATAAAAGAAAATAGATGAACAGTTAAATAAATTTTCGTTGCTTAAAATTTCGTTAAACATATGGTTAGCTTGCAAGTAAACCATTATGGGTGCACAACCTTTTAAATTAAGTAATTAAGGTAAAAACTAATTAAACATTTAAAGAGTATTTGAATAAAAATGATATTTATTTGTTAGTAAAAATTACGATGTAACCAAATTCATAATTAAAATTGTTATCAACATGTAAGATATAAATGTAAACAAATAGATAATTATGTGATTGTCAGTAAAATTAATGATAATATGTCCTTAGGCAGAAATTCATTATGAACGTATAAAAAGTTAATTAACAAAATACAGCCATTAGTGAGCTTTTTAGAGAGAATTCCTAACACAGTTCGAGAATAGCGAATGATTCAGTAACTTACAGCAAGCTAAAATATTCCTGACTTTGAGAAATCTTTTAGAGAATTATAGAAATGCAGATAGCTATTTACAACATATCTAAAATTTCAATTTAATATTATGAATTTGATTTACCGTAAAATCTCGAGTATAATACCCATTTTTTTTCACATTTTAGTTCTCAAAAAAGAGAGTGTGTATTATACTCGCGTAAAAAAAAAAAAACACGTAGTTTTAAACATTGGATAAACGAACGTACAGCAGCTATAAGACATTGTCGCAACACGGGTGCGTGCGCATCTGCACTCCGTGATTCAGCCACCCGTTTACTGGACAAGTATTACTTTTAAATAAACGGAACTCACAGTTCGTATATCGTCAAGTGAGGATGATTATGGTGAAGTAAATATATTATGACGTATAATTATGATATGGACGAAACAACAATAGCTGTATTCCAGTGAAAGTGATTAAAACAGATAATTTGAAAGCATTGTTTGTTTTGAATTAATAATTTAACTTTTATTTCTACTGAATTTGACGTTTTTGTTTCTTTTTATTACAAATTATATTTATGTTAATAAATATTTGTGCAATTTTTAAATAAAATATTGAAAAGTTATGGGTGTGTATTATTGTCGAATTTTAATTTTTTCGAAAATTTCATGCAAATCAAGAATGCGTATTATACTCGGTTGCGTATTATAGTCGAGATTTTACGGTAATTGAATATTTTTTAATTAATAGCGGCTACGCTCGCTTTAAGTACGGGGTCTTCGGCTCCTAATAAGGCTTACTCGTACATCTTTCTTCTGTTCGGGCAAATAGCGAGATACATAGGGGGGATTCTTGGGAAATGTATCAGCTTCCATCCATTTACTGCTGTCACCCTTATGCGAAGGGTTTTTCATCACTGTTGTATTATCAGCTTTAAAATTCAATTAAAAATTTAAATTTTACTATAGAGACTTGAAATGAGGTCTATATGAATAAGAAAGCTTTCACATTCCAGATGATGCAAATATTTTCTTTGTAAGATAAAAACTCGAGGAGCATCGATATTGCATCCACATATGGGACGATATTTCTTGAAAAACTGTGTTTCATATTTTGATGAATATATTATTCTCTTTTAAATTATTTTTAAACAAATGAGGCTTAGTTTGAAAGAAAAATGTCTGTAGTCTTAAATTGTAAAAAGAACAAAATTCTACGGTACTTTTTTGCCGAGTTATCGTAATCTGTAGATGAAAAAGTCAATATTTTCCCACAAAACATAAAATAATAAAAAAACTTAAAGTCCGATGAACATGAGACATGTCTTACTTTGGTCCCCCTATTTTTCTGCATCCATTGGTATCGCTCTCGACCCCATACTTCCAGCGGTTTTGGAGGAGATAGCGGGACAAGGTTTTGACAGCGGTAGCGGGAGTTCCTTTTTTTTAGAATACAGAAGAAAAAATGTTTTGAAAACTGAATTTAACTACTTTCCATGGTTTAATAAATTGTCAATTTGAAGTTTTTGAATAAATGCATCTCGACTATAATTGAATAAATTTCTAAAGAAAAATTGTCTTTAAATTAACTCTTAGGAACTATAATCTTATCTCTCAAACCGCCTCACGCACATCTAAAACAATTAATAACAACCACAAAAAAATAAACACAGGAAACTAAGCTGCCCCTGTGACGCGTTTATACGTAGAATGATTCTATAAGATAAATATAGTTTCCGGAATTTCAGACAAGATAAATAGTAAAAATTTAAATTTTTTCCGCTTCATGCAAAGGCCTGAAATCTAAAAATATGCGTAATTATTCTCTGCCCTTATTTGTGCGAAGCCTCTGGTTCATAAAAATATTATCCCTTTAAGGATCAGAAAATAATCTCTAAAGGAAGCTTAAAACTGTAATCCTATTTGATTTACATTCGGTGTTTGTGCAGTGAAAAAAACGTACTTAGATATACAGATTTTATTAAATATGAGGATTATTTTGAATGTATAAAAATGCCGAACGAAGTCCAAGGTAATAAAAAAAATTCATTGAAGAGAGTGTTGTAATTCTGCGATTGAATATGCATATATACCGTATTTAACGGTGTATAACGCGCTCTTTTAATACAAAAAATAACATCGAAATTTACGGGTGCGCGTTATACGCCGTGATAGATTTAAAATTAAGGAAAAGATGAACATAAAAAAATTAGATTTCTACACGTACCTAAGTGCTGTTTATTTAAAAGAAATTATCGGATAGCATGAATAGTTCGTCATATCCATCTTCCGTTATATCTTCAGGCACGTCATCGAATTCTGTTTTTCCTCTTCAGCATCACTGTTACTGTGATCCATAAGTAAATATTCATCTTCCGTTCCATCTGGATTGCTAGATATGCTGCAGCTTTTAAATGACTTTTGAATTCATGTCAGGTTTAATTTCATTCCGTGCTTTTGTTATCCACTAACACACTTTTTTTAGACTGGCATGACGCATTTCGACTCCTGTTGTAAACGTTTTTTCACTTTCAAAATCTCCGTGTTCCACTGTTGTTTTAAATTTCTTTTGAATGGTTTATTGATACACAGTTCTTAAGGCTGAACTAATGCGGTTGATCCGTCTGGAATCGCTGCCTTGTCTGTGTTATATTTCACCAATTTCCTCGTATTATCCGTTAGATGGGATCTGAAAATGTCCAAAACTAAAAAAAAACTTTCTGAATTATTTAAGGCACCAGGAATTATTTACTCCCTCAAGTAATTCCCTCACACACATATTGTCCCAATTATCATGTGTCAATTCAATATACCGTTATTCGAAAGCCTGGGGAAATCCTTCGAATGAATGACTTCAAAAGATAAGAGCATCGCACATGTACATTTCAGGTTTCTTCGTCGAGAACAGGGTGCGCGAGTTATACGCTGGAAAATACGATATATATATATATATATATATATATACATATATATATATATATATATACATATATATATATATATATATATATATATATATATATATATATATATATATATATATATATATATATATATATATATATACCAAAGAGAGCGGAAAAAAACTACTACTGCACCTGCCTAATAACTACTACGACATATCTTAGTTTTATAGAGCACCCCTACGTGCCAGAACATGACATGGCAAGTACTTGACTAATGTCTGCAGGTATCCTGGAGGCAATTTCCACCATGAATCCTGCTGGGCAGTCCCCAAATCCCCAGGTGTGCGAGGAGGTGCAGATCTCTTCTGAACAGCACGTTGCAAGGCATCCCAGATATGCCCAATAATGTTCTTGTATGAGGATGTAGGTAGGCAGTGAAAGTGTCTAAAGTCAGAAGAGTGATCCTAAAGACACTCGGTAGCAACTTGAGATGTGTGGGGTATCGTATTGTCCTGCTGATTTCGTCCAAGACCACAGGAAGGTAGAATGGACATAAATGGGTGTAGATGATCGCACAGGATGCTTATGTAACTGTCAACTGTCAGAGTCGCCTCTAGACGTATAAGGGGTTCCATACCACACCAACTGCTCACGCCCCATACAATCACATAGGCTTCACCAGCTTGAACAATCCTCTGCTGACATGTACGGTCCATGGATTCATCAGGTCGTATCCATACCCCTACACATCCATCTGCCTGATACAGTAGGAAACGAAATTCGTCAGTCCAGGCAATGTGTTTCCAGTCATCAACGGTCCAATGGAGGTGTTGGCGGACCCAGGTTAGGCGTAAAGCTTTGTGCCATCCAGTCAACAACAGTACACGAGTGGGACTGCGGCTCCGAAAGCTCATATCAATGATGGTCCGTTGAACAGTCCGCACGCTGACACATTTATGACCCAGCATTGAAATCCTTATCAATTTGAGGAATTGTTGCACATCTATGTTTTTTTTAGGATTCACGTCAATCGCCGGCGGTGCAGTTCTTTCAAGGTCTATTTCCGGCCATGGCGTTCTCGGAGGTTTGATGTTTTACCGGATACCTGATATTGACAGCACATTCGAGAAATAGTCGTGCGCTTAAATCAAAATTACATCTTAACCTCGGAAATGCTATGTTCTATCTCTCGTGCGCCGACTATAACTACACGTTCCAAAGCACATACATCATGATAGCCTTCAATTGTAGCAACAAGAATGGATCTAACAGCTTCGCCAGAATCTTTTTGTCTCATATAGGCGCTGTCGACCGCATTACGTTACGTTGATTAGTTTCATATCTCTGTTATTTGCATACGCACGCCTGTGTCAGTTTTTTGGCTTCTCAGTGCACACACACACACACACACATATATATATATATATATATATATATATATATATATATATATATATATATATATATATATATATACACTGCTGGCCACTGTAAATGCAACACCCTGAAGGAAACATGCAAATAACATGAAATTTACAACATGCATTAGCGGAGGTGAGATATGCAAATGATTAGAATTTCAGTGCATACGCACATCATGCGTGCCTGTGGCGCCACTTCAAAGCTCTATTTAAGGCTTGGGCTTGGAGATTTCGACGATTTCAAGTTCAGCAATTGTGTTTTTCTTGTGGTTTAAAAAAAAACGATCAATTATGCCTCGTCGAAAACAGCGATCATCTTTTGATCAAGTATCCGAGTCCGACAGAGGAAGGATAGTGGCCTACCGAGATTGTGGATTATCTTTCAGGGAAATCGGTAGTCGTGTTGGACGAAACCAAACAACTGTAATGCGGATATGTGATCGTTGGATGCATGAGGGTACGACGGACCGGCGTGTCTGATCGCATCCACCTCAGCCCACCACTTCACGGGATGACAGGCAAATTGTGCGCATGGCAGTGACGGATCGCTCAGTCACATCACGAACCATAGCACAGCACATGCAGTCTGTAACGCATCATCCAGTGTCTGCGCGTACCATTCGACGCCGTTTACAGCAGAGTGGTCTGTCCGCAAGACGTCCATTGCTTTGTCTACCCTTGACGCAGAACCACAGACGTCTCCACCGCCAATGGTGCGATGACAGAAGGATGTGGACGGTAGAATGGAATGAAATTGTCTTTACTGACGAGTCACGCATCTGTCTGCAACACCACGATGGTCGCATTCGAGTCTGGAGATACTGTGAAGAGAGGATGCTGAACAGCTGCGTTATGTACCGCCACACTGGTCCTGCACCGGGTATTATGGTATGGGGCGGTATTGGATATCACTCTCGCACACCTCTAGTACGCATTGTCGGTACTTTAAACAGCCAGCGCTACATCTCCGAGGCGTTGGAGCCAGTTGTCCTTCCTTACCTTCAGGGTTTTCCCACAGCCATATTTCAAGAGGATAATGCGAGACCACACGTGGCACGCATTGTCAAACGGTTCTTCGTCAATCGCCAGATTGAATTGCTTCCCTGGCCGCCTCGCTCTCCGTATCTTTCGCCGATAGAAAACATGTGGTCCATGGTTGCTCTACGATTGACCCAGATTCCATCCCCAGCTGCCACAGCAGATCAACTTTGGCAACGTGTGGAAGCTGCTTGGTTGCTGTACCCCAAGAACTCATCCAAAGTATCTTTGAATCAATGCCGAGGCGTGTGGAAGCTGTGATCTCCAACAATGGCGGCTGCTCTGGCTACTGATTTTGGCAGGAACCACACTTCACAGAAGTCTATAAATTTAATCATTTGATACTTGGTCAACATGTTATCTACAAAATAAATGTTGTTGTGATATCTCTTGTCTTTCTTGGTGTTGCAATTTGGGTGACCAGCAGTGTATATATATATATATATATATATATATATATATATATATTTGTGTGTGTGTGTTAGGTTAAAACACAAAATCATAATTCCTCCATAGAATTTATACGAAATGTAATAGTCTTAATCTTTCTGGTGATAGACGAATTTATACTTTGTGAAGTAAAATCCACATATTAACACATAAAGTAGATTTATTAAAACTTTACTTTCATAGCTCACCAATTCGTATAAAGCAGAGAGGTGAGCAGAGGTCCCACCTTCACCAGACACTTCAAGTGCCTGCTAAACAAATACATGCATTTGCGCAATTATACATCACTGTCAACCAAAAAGTTTTCAATTTGGACTTTCTTGCTGTAAAACTTAACATTACGTCAGCAAATATCTAAGTTTCGATATACGTTTCATTTTGTCTCGCCATCTCATATGTGGTAACCGTTCTCGACTCTAAAACTGCAAAATTGTCTATTTTTTCATGGGACATTTTCAGTACAGATGTTGTTTGAGGGTAAATATAAAAATTACCAAAAAAGACACACCACGATTCTAAGCAAGTTTAAGAGTTTTTGAGCATCACTAACACACATACACAGACATTTATTTATATATATATAAATATATATATATATACATATATATATATATATATATATATATATATATATATATATATATATATATATATATATATATATATATATATATATATATATATATATATATATATATATATATATATTGATTGTTCCGTTTTCCTTTGTTCGTTAGGATTGAATATATTCTCTTCAGAAATTTTACACAAAATAAATTTATTATCTTGTAAATTCTTTAGGCGTATACACTAATTTTTACTATTATATAAAGAGAGAGAGCGGATTTTGTATGAGGAGGTTAATCTCCTGAACCACTGCACCTATTTGAAAAATTCTTTCACTATTTGAAATGTACATTATTCCAGATGGGCATAGGCTATATACCGGGTGGCCATAATTAAACTGACAGTGTTCATAGTGTTCTGTAGCGCGATCTATTTGCGAGAATGATGCCACATTTTGTAGGAAGATTAAACAAGACGGGGGACGAAGGATTCCGCGAAAAAATAAATTAGTTCTAAAAGTCACCGCTAGGGGAATATTTGGCGCTGCGTAATAGAAAATAGAGTGTTAGTAAATGCAAATCAATACGGAAATTACCTTTTATTTTGCATTCAAATGAGGTTCAATGTGGCTGCCGTTGTTGTGGACCACATATTGCATTCTGTGCACAGTATGCACAACAGCAGAAAGTAACATGTCTGCAGGAATCTCCCGTACAGTCCGTGATATGCTATCCTTCAACGTAGCCAGATCCTGGACCACTCCTTATAGACCTTGGACTTAAGGTAACCCCATAGCCAGAAGTCGCATGGGGTAAGATCAGGCGACCGAGGTGGCCATGCAGTTGGAAAGTAGCGGCTAATGACTCATTCTGTTGTGAATTTCTGTCGTAGCAGCTGTTGCACCCGTACAGCAACGTGCATAGGGGCTCCATCTTGCATGAAAATGATTTCCCCCAGGCATTGCCTTTGCGAGAATGACAAAGCTGTTCAACATGTGGCGATATTTCTCTCCGGTAACAGAACAGGTTTCCGGTCCTGTCGGGGTAATGTTCTCATAGAAGAATGGACCTACGATAAATTCCGCTGTGAACCCACACCAAACAGTTACCTTTTGTAAATGTAAGGGAATTTCTGTGACTGCATGTGGTGATTTGTCATCCCAAATTCGGTAGTTCTGGGTATTCACAGTTCCATGCAGGTAAAAGTGGGCCTCGTCTCCCCACAAGATTTTCCACGGCCAAGCATCACCCACCTCCATTCTGGCAAGAAAGGTGAGAGCAAAAGTCAATCGCTTATCATGGTCGGGGTACAGTAACTCCTGTACACGTCTGATCTTGTACGGATAGAAGTTGATAATCTTTCGTAAGATTTTCTATACCGTACTGTAAGGCATATCCATATTCCGAGCTAATCCACGAGCGCTAGAGGTGGCAGCAATATTGTCTGGTCCTCTGTCGACAATCGCCGTGGCAACTGCTTCGATTGTATCCTGTGGTACAGGTTTTCGTCCTCTGCCTGACTGAACCTTCAGAGAACCTGTTTTCTCAAACGTCGCAACCATTGCTTTTAGCCCACTAACTGACACAGGACCGTTACCTTTACGCATTTTTTGTGCGTTCTAAAAGCACGAAGAGCGGCTGACGCGTTGCACTGGTTGAGGTAAAAGAATTTGACCAGTAACGCACGCTCGACTAAAGAAGGAGACATTGCACATAAACTTTCAATCCGATTGATTCGAAACGTAACACATTGCATTTTAAAACCCAAGCAGCTGACACTGTGCCAATGGATGTAACTTGAAATTTTAATAAAGAACTTCTTCTGCTCAGCGTACGTGATATTGCAGATCACGAGACTTTATCGGTGTTTATGTAGATTTTACGCTTTTTTAAAAGTGTTGCCATATTGCACTTGAACTAAATAAGAAAATGTGCATAATAAAAGCTAATTTTATTCCGTATTAATTTGCATTTGTTAACACTCTATTTTCTATTACACAGCGCCAAATATTCCCCTAGCGGTGACTTTTGGAACAAATTTATTTTTTCGCGGAATCCTTCGTCCCCCGTCTTGTTTAATCTTCCTACAAAATGTGGTGTCATTCTCTCAAATAGATCGCGCTACAGAACACTGTGAGCACTGTCAGTTTAATTATGGCCACCCGGTATTATGTATATCTTACCAGTAGAAAGAAAGTTAGGGTTCAAAATGTTGAGCTGATGCTTCACGTTTACAATTTTTCCTTTGTCAACCATAGTCTAGTAACCATAGCAACACATTAAACGATATTTTCATTTATTATCAGTAAAACATTTAATATTTTAAAGATTCAAATGGAGGAGGTATTGATAAATGCAAAAAAAAAATTACAATTTATTGGCTATCAACTGGAAATTTATTGGTATAATATTACAGAACTTAATTTAACTTATAAACTTTATGGTTTTGAATTTATGCACAATTTTATGCACGATTTGCGTAAATCGAACTTGAATTATTGAACTTTACTCATAAATCAGTGCGTTTCATTGAAACTGTGAAATTTATTGATTATTTCGAAAAGGTCTATGTATGTTCCTTTATAAGTGAAAAAGTACAGCTTCAATAGAGCTGAAATTTTCTATAGATATAGTTGATAGTTCAGATTAAACATAGGCATATTATTTTTTGAAAATCGGGCAACGCCGGGTACCTCAGCTAGTTCAAACATAAAAGACGTAACAACTGTATTCTATACAGCAGAAAATTCTAAAAATACAAGTCAGGACACCAGAATTTTCAATACAATGCATGCAAATTATCGCAGTTTCAACATATTCAATTCTCAGTAGGAAATATATCTGAGTTCCAAGCTTCAGGAGCTTCATGAAGAGTAGTGGTAACTACAGTACATGGGCCGGGCCTCCACTGTAGGATGACATAGCAATGCATACAACTTCAGTGATCAATAAAAAAACGAAAGTAGGAAGGAAAATAGAAAGTGGGGAAAACAAAACGCTTCGATAGTACAAGTAAACCTAACCATGGAGAAAAAAAGTGAGCGAACAAAGAACAGGACAAACAATTAAAAGTGACGAGAAAGAATGGCACAGGGCCGTTTCTTGTTAGTTGGGTCAGCAGGATCGTAATCGGCAAGATTTTTAATAACATTATTTGGTAAATCTTTATGGAAGTTAATAGCAAGATTTTGAAGATAATTTTGGTCCGAGTTCCAACGTCAATGTCAGGTATATTTATAGATTTCCAACGCGCCCCCTATCGGTTAGTAACCTAGATACTTCTAGAAGCTTCCAGAAAGATTTAGTCAAGTTGGTGACCATTTGGCGCAATATCGCCAACTTTGGTGACCAAAATAAGTCACCATATCCATCGCCAATTTGCCGATAACTCTCAAATTTGGCTAGATTACCATAGAATTCCGTGTTAAATACATAGCTATAGGGGCTCTTCCATAGAAGCCATTTTAACGAAACAAAATGCAATATTTTCAAAATTCGTAACCACAGAATTTATGCAAACACATTCTTTATCAGTTTATGCCTTTAAAAGTTTCTAAACGTAGCCCTTAACCACAAATAAAGTTTTTAGATTTTTCCAGAACATTATTTTGGATATCGAAGACTTTTTCTGAGCTAATATATATATATATATATATATATATATATATATATATATATATATATATATATATATATATATATATATATATATATATATAATCAAACCAGTGAGTATTTTGAACATATGTGGACTAAGCTTAAAAGACAACAAGTTAATTTGGGTCAATTACTAACCATATAAACCAGACTGGTCAAAAAATTTCAAAGTCAAAAAATTCCTATTTAACCCCAAAGGAGAAGTAAGCAAGCTCAGAAGTATCTTATGCAAACTGAACTACAAAATAGATTTAATTTGTCATTGTACTGAATCCCCATAAAATTCCAGGACTAACACGAGAAATACAGACTATAGTTTCAGCAGGCGAATTTCACTTCTCGAGTTCATTAAACTGTAATTATACTTACAGCTGAGCTTATTATTCTCTTGAGAGCGGTAATTTTATTTAGCTGCATTCTTAGTATTCCTTTATTCTTTAGCAATCCCAATTAACTAAAATGAGTTTCTTATAATTTTTTACTTCATTAGTATTCTGAATAGTTTATTGATTTCGTACATCGGATTTAACTTTCAGAGAAGTTTATTGTCTTGTTTATGAAGCAATAAAATGTTGTAATGGTAACATTAAATTTATGGCCATCACATTTCAGCTTTCAAAATGTGTTAATACACTGACTTCCGTGCCTGTAGAATCAAATGACACATAGAACGGGACCACGTGGGAAAGATTTATGGGTGACGGTCATACTGATCGCTTCCTATGTAGTCTTAAATAGGCTAAAAATATTAATGACTGTCAATTAGGACTACAGCGAAACTCAGAAAAAAATCTTATGGCACAATATACACATTTTGCCAATTGCAAAATGTGGCACAATATACACATGCACAACAGGCCTGCAACTGACACAGAACAGCTGAGCTTCAACATTGTAACGAATGAATAAAAGAACTTCACAAATCGAGTTCGGAATGTATACCCTTGGTGACAGTCTCCATCGTTACGGAAATAGAAAATTACAGAAGTCGACAACCGCGTTACATAGGTGATATATAATATTAATTGGTTGTCTGGACACCAGCGAACCCGCAGAAAAATCTTCGAATTTGTCACCAAGCTCGCCAAAGTTCTAGAAAATATCGCCAAAAGTGTCAGATGTTGGAATATAACGCTCACTGACAGTAAATAAACGGTATTTAATCTATACTAATATATAAAGAGAGAGAGCGGATTTTGTATGTGGAAGGTAATCTTCGGAACCACTGAACCTATTTCAAAATTTCTTTCACTATTTGAAAGGTACATTATTCCAGATGGACATATGCTATATATTATGTATGTCTGATCAGTAGAAAGAAATTTGGGGGCCTAAATGTTGAGCTCATGCTTCAAATTTACAACTTTTCCTTTGTTAACCATAGTCAAGTAACCATAGCAACACATCAAACGATATTTTCATTTATTATCAGTAAAACATTTAACATTTGAATTTTCTTTGTCAACCATAGTCAAGTAACCATAGCAACACATCAAACAACATTTTCATTTATTATCAGTCAAATCTATAATCTATACATATATATAAAGAGAGAGCGATTTTGTACGTGGAGGGTAATCTCCAGAACCACTGCACATATTTGAAAAATTCTTTCACTGTTTGAAAGGTACATTATTCCAGATGAACATAGGCTATATATTATGTATATCTGATGAGTAGAAATAAAGTTTGGGGGCTTAATCCTAACAATATCCATTGTTACCGCTACTGTCCTCTACCGCTTTTTGTGCCGAAGTGTTCAACGATCCTTAGCGTTGTGCTATCGCGGTGGGCGTCTGTTCTGACAATAGTGGTTTGAACCTAGCCGTTCTCCGGCACGCCTTTTTCTTTTAAAAAATTAATTTTAATTATTTACTAACGTAATATTAATTTGAATATTATTTTAGGAATATTATTTGAAAAAAAAATTAATATTATTTTTAAAAAAACATTCTTTACTTAAAATCCTTTTTTTATTTTTGTATTTTTATTTCATCTCTTAACTTCTCTCTTTTAAAAAATCAACTTTAATTAATAACTAACGTAATAATAATTTGAATACTATTTTAGGTGCTTAAAATAATTAAAAAAAACATTCTTTACTTAAAATATTTTTTATATTTTTGAATAAAACTACGGTCTCAAGCACACATCTTTCTTTTAAAAAAATAACTTTAATTAATAACTAACGTAATATTAATTTGAATACTATTTTAGGTGCTTAAAATAATTAAAATAAACATTCTTTTTTTAAAATCCTTTTTTATTTTTGAATAAAACTACGGTCTCAAGCACACCTCTTTCTATTATAAAATAAACTTTAATTAATAAATAACGTATTATTACTTTGAATATTATTTTAGTTGCTTAAAATAATTTTAAAAATATTCTTTACTTAAAATCCTTTTTTATTTTTGTATTTTTATTTCATCTCTTATTCTAATTTTGGGATACCAATGTGTATCTATACTTCTATAAAAATATATAAAGAGATTGAGCAGATTTTGTATGTGGAGGGTAATGTACAACTTTTGTACATTAAAATGTACCTTACATATTTTCCTTTCTCAACCGCAGTCAAGTAACCATAGCAACACCCTTTAGCTTACGGGGTCCGTTTTTCGAAATAGCTCTTTACAACGGGAAAATGTTATCTACTTCCTATTCCCATTTCGACATTCAGCGTGGGGGGGTCAGGGGAAAGAGTGGTTAATTGCTTTCTTATTGCTTTCTTACTATTAAAGAAGAATTTCAATAGTAGTTCATCGGCACTCCGTGCCTCTTTCATCACTCAAAAGGCTGAAAATGGATGAACCGCGGGTGAACCGCCCTTGTGATGTCTCTCGCCTGAAAAGAAATAGCCTCTAGCTAGAACGACAAAAAGATTATTATTCAGTCCTTTTCGGCAAGATTCACCCTCCGTTCCCAGAATGTCACCCAATTGTTCTTTGGGGGCAAAAACGTTAGGAAAGTCATAACGAAGTGGAATTCTAAACTATATCTCTGCCGACATCACACCGTATTTTTCGAGAGTATGTGCTTCGGATATATACTATCCCAACCCGTAAGGAAAAGGTTTAATATTTTTAAGATTCAAGTAGAGGAGGTATTGATAAATACAAAAAGGATTTTTGAAACTGGCAACGTTAAAGGGTTTATTGAAGAAAACTACACTTGGAAGTACGCTTTTTATTGGACATATAAGGTAAAAAAAGATTTACAATTTATTGGCTATCCACTGGAAATTTATTGGTATAATATTTTGTTCAACCCGGACAAAGTCGGGACGGGCCGCTAGTAATATATAAAGAGATATATCGGATTTTGTATGTGGAGGGTAATCTTCGGAACCACTGAACCTATTTGAAAAATTCCTTCACTATTTGAAAGGTACGTTATTCCAGATGGACATAGGCTATATATTATGTATGTCTGATCAGTAGAAAGAAAGTTAGGGGCCTAAATGTTGAGCTGATGCTTCACCTTTGCAATTTTTCCTTTGTCAACTATAGTCAAGTAACCATAACGACACATGAAACGATATTTTCATTTATTATCAGTAAAACATTTAACATTTGAATTTTCTTTGTCAACCATAATCAAGTAACCATAGCAACCTATCAAACTACATTTACATTTATTATCAATAAAACATTTAATATTTTAACGATTCAAGTGGAGGAGGTATTGATAAATACAAAAAGGATTTTTGAAATTGGCAACATTTAACGGTTTATTGAAGAAAATTACATTTGGAACTACGCTTTTTATTGGGCATTTAGGGTAAAAAAAGATTTACAATTTATTGACTATCAACTGGAAATTTATTGGCATAATATTATAAAACTTTATTTAACTTATAAACTTTACGTTTTGAATTTATGTACAATTTTATGCTGAATTTGCGTAAATTGAACTTGAATTATTGAACTTTATTCAAAAATCAGTGTGTTTCATTGAAACTGTGAAATTTATTATTTCGAATAGGCCTATGTTTGTCCCTTTATAAGTGAAAAAATATTGCTTCAATTGAGCTGAAATATTGTATAGCAATAGTTGTTAGTTCAGATTGAAATATAGGCATATTATTTTTTGAAAATCGGACCCCGGAGTTTTTTTAATTAATGTTTTAAGGATTTTGCCCCTAAAAGTTGCTTATTTCGATGGCTAACTGGCAGCGGGACTATGGGGCTGAATCGTACTAAAATCAGCACGCGGGTGGCCCCTGACACGATTCAGTGCCTGGTATAGCTGGATTTTTTAATTTTTAATTTTAAAAAAGTTGTTAAATTTGTTGTGGCCTTTTTGGTGCCTCTTTTTGTGTGTGGACTCTATAGCGGTTACGCTATGGGGCCGAATCGTATTAAAATCGGCATGCCTCGGACACAATTCAGTGCCTGATGCAGCCGGATTTTTGAATTTTGAATTAAAAATATGTTATGAAATGTTTTACTCTATTTTTATCAAAAATCCGAGTTTTTTTCTATTATCTATATAATATATAAAACAGTTCCGTGACAGACTGACTGACTGACAGATAAAGCACAGACCAAACTGCTGGACCTAAAGGGCTGAAATTTTGCATGGCCATTCATCTTTTAGTGTAAGGATGCACTAAGAAAGATTTTTGAAAAATTCGTCTTAGATTTTTTTAAATTAAATTTTGAAGCCGTTTTTGTAACTTTTTTTAAGTTTGCATTTAAAATAATAATTTGAGGGTTATAAAATTTATATAACAAGAAAGATCATACAAATTCCTTTAAAATGAAATCTTTTTCGAATCTTTACTTCCTTTTTTTTGATTTTTGGTGAATTTTTAAAAATTGACTTTTAGAATTTAATTTATTAAATGCTGATCATGTGATTTCTCTTCTTTTTGTTATACTTTAAATTAATTTTGCATCACGTGCATAACAACAAAGTAAATCGACAAAAAATATTAAAATACAGTAAAAGATAAATTTTAACCACTAGACTAATTGAGGTGGAAGTTTTCTAAGAATTTAATTAAAATTAGTATGTTTTATGGATGTTAAATTTAACCTATATATAAAACAGTTTCGTGACTGACTGACAGATCTCACAAAGATCAAACCACTGAATCTAAAGGCTGAAATTTTAACAGTGCATTCCTATAATGACATGGATAGCCGATAAGAAAGGATTTTTTGAAATTCCAATCCTAAGGGGGAAAATTTGAACACTCCAATACATTTGTGTGGAAAATCGTATTCTCAGCGACTATTCTCGGTGTCTCTTTGTGCGGATCTCTGTCAAAAAATGGTTGAGGAAATTTTGGTTATTGATGGGGAAAATGTTCCTCAAACTGTACTATATTCTTTAGTATGTCATATTAGATTTAATTTGAATATTTACTTCTAAATTATTTTATCTATAAAAATATCCATTACGATTTTAATTGTAATTATTCTAAAATGTACTTCGTAGCGTAGCACGGGTATTCAGTTAGTATAAAATAAAGATAAATTAATGAGAAATAAGGTATATTTATAAACGCTTATAAATATTTACAGCTTTTTACAACAATATTATTAAGTAAATATAGTGCATTATTATAAAGAGTTTAATTTGGAAATAAATTTAAATGTACGAATTAAACAATTTATGTTGCTTAGGACATGTTTGGCCATTTGTTGTTGCTTGTAGATTTTGCTCTATCTCTTACCGACCCGAAAAACACTCTCTACATGAAAAATATAAATTTTACACATTGCGTCTAATCGTTCACCATGACTATACCTCCTGGCTACAATAGCGACATTACAATCTCCCAAAGAAGAATTTATCTGCTGGTTTCAGAGTAATCAAATACTTCGGCAAAATGATTTTCGAATTCTACATTTCTCACCAGATCTTACAAACGTACTTGAATATTACAATCTTCAGTAAGAACGGAGTTATCTTGGGGGTACGGACTGTTCAAGAAAATCGTAATTGCTATTTTCAAACAACAAAATTCAAAAATAAGATTTTATGAAAGTTTGCTAATTGCCATATTTCCTGAACTGACTTTCGACTCTTTCCCTAAACTGACTTTCGACTCTTTCCTTAAACTCACTTTCGAATAATTATATTTTTCTCAGTTAGTAAATTACCCCATTCATGCGTGTAGGTTTTTGCCCCACTAATTTCAAATTAAGTTCTCGATGTCATTCCTAGAGTTTTCGATCTTGATGAAACAAACTTTTGATAATATTGACATGAAATAATAGATTGATATGAAAACATTACATCATTTTGATTGTTTGCACTCACGAAAAAGGACATGCCGCGATTCTAAGCAAGCTTGAGATTGAAGAATACTTTTTAGCATAACATATATATATATATATATATAATCAAACCGGTGACTGTTTTGAACATATGTGGGCTAAGCTTGAAAGGCAACACGTTAATTTGCGTCTATTACCAAACATATAAACCAGACTGGACCAAAAATTTCAAATGTAAACAATTCCTATTTAACCCCAAAACAGAAGTAAACAAGCTTAGAAGTATCTGTTGAAAACTGAACTGCAAAATGGACTTAATTTTTCTTTATGCACTACTGAATTCCCACAAAAATCCACGGATTTTCCAGGATTCCGCGGAGGTAAATCCACGGATTTTCCTCCTGAAATTTTTCTATAATTTCTTGTCGCAGTCCTCGAGTTACTGTGGAAGTAAAATACAGCGATGTTTGTCACTATGAATTATTTTATCAGCCGGTATCATCTTAGGTAAAATATACTCAGCACAGTAACACATGGAATTTTGTTATCTTTCTCTACCGTCTTTTTTCAAAATGCAGTAAGGAAAGAAATATTTCGTCCATATAGTTTCAATTTCACATATCTCTACAAAATGAAATCACGTGATGGAACCTATAAAGTGTTTGTAATCAACTATTGAAGCCTTAAACACCAAACAGACCATATGTAATGGCCCAATGAAATTGAGGCAGCATGTTTTAGTTAAGTTAGAGTTCGTAGAAACTTGGGGGAAAATGTCTCGATCTATGTTCATTTACAAATATCTTTTTGTTCAAAAGTATTTTTTTATGTTTTATCATGATGATATTCTCATGTATTTTAGGCTGGGCATTTAAAAGTAGCATTTTAGCAAGGATATTTTTCAAATACAACCTTTCAGATAATTACGTCTCTAGAATTAGCAATACACTTGAACCTTTCCGACACGGCTTTCAAGCATAATACTGTGAAAGTTAGCTGTCTGAGTAATTCTTCGTATAGCGAAGCCTCATCTGATGTTATAATTTTACACCATGAACATGTGCAGAGAACCATTATAGAGGATTAGATGAACTCTCAATTTAAGGCACTTTTGCAGCAATTAAAAAATTATGATTTTTTAAACCACTATTATATTTAAGCGGATTTATGTGATGACCTGTTGTTGTTATTTTCCATTGTGGAGCACTGATCAATGTAGGCTTTCACATTTATACGGTAGAGACGTCAGTTTCTCTCAATAGTAGCACCGCATAGGTAAATCACTACCACCCACTGGTGTCACCTCAATTTTGACCTTGTATCCCCAGGGCCTTAATAGGGTAACCTACGATTTGTCAAGACGGTTAATAGCTGTAGTTAAGCTTGCGCGTGTTTTGGAGAGTAATGCTTACTCTACACTAATGGTGATGGAGACGAAAATCATGTATCTTCGTTGTTGCGCGTGCGTATTACAAACAAATTTTCACTTCCCCGGTTCGCCTCTGTCTCTGGTCTCTGCAGTTTCAAGTAGGAGAAAGTTCAACTTTTGTCTCAGCCGCTATGCTCGACAGCCAATCAGAATAGAAAGATAAGCTACTGTGCAATTGTAAATAAATTGCCTCTTCACCCCGTCTCCTAGCGGTGTGGAGGCTTTTATGACAGCCACAGAGACAGGTGGCAAAATGTGTCTGTCTTTCGTTGCTGTCGCCGTTGGTGTGGGGGCCCCACCTCACGCTATTTTGATATTAGAGTTTGCTAACTTTGTGAAGTATAGTGCAAGTTTAGTGCAAAGCTCCCAGAAGTCCAAGTTTGGTGTCTGCTTGGTTATTAGTTTTGTTAGGATAGTTTTCTAAATTTGACTTCATGTGGTGGGCCCTGGTAGTCTACTTTTGTAGAGCGCTAACGCCTGGCGAGCGTGGGGTTTAGGTGACGGCAACGGCCATGATGGATAATAAGGAAGAAAGCATGGAGGATCTTCGTATTCTAACCGAAGAATTAGCTAGGCTTAAATATTTACATATAAACAATGTGATTAGCACCTCCAAACTAACAGTTGAGGTAAAGAGGCAACTACACTCATGGACAAAAAAAGTAGCGCACCAAGAAGGAGTTGTCAAAATGAACGAAACTTTACACGAACTTACAATGAACGAAACGAAATTTTACATACGTAATGACTACTTTGATATAAGTAAATGATAAGAAAATCAAAGAAAAAGGATAATTTATTTCAGAGAAAAAGGCAAAAGAATGGAGGAGTTAATACTCCGTTGGACCCCCTCTAGCGCGTATGCACGATGCGATACGATCGGGCATTGAGTAATACAAGTTCTGTATGATGTCTTGAGACATTTAGTTCCATATTTGCTGTAACCTTGCCTCTAGTTCGTTCAAACTCGTTGGATGCCCAACTCGTCGTCCCAAATGATCCCAGATATGCTCGATTGGATACAAATCTGGGGATCGGGCAGGCCAAGAAAGGGTAGTAACAGTGCGGAGACAGTCTTGTGACACCCTTGCCGTATGAGGCCGAGCATTCTCTTGTTGAAAAATGGCTCCTGGGAGCCGTTGCATGAGTGGCAACACATGTGGTTGCAGGATTTCATGAACATACCGCTGGGCTGTCATGGTGCCACGAAACAATACTAGGGGTGACCGTGTATTGTAGGCAATGGCACCCCATACCATCACACCAGCTGTGGGAGCGATGTGTCGCTGTACAGCAAAGGCAGGATTGAAGCGTTCACCACGGGCTCTCCACACACAAACACGATTGTCATCACTGCCGAGATTGAATCTGGATTCGTCGCTAAAGACGACCTGGTTCCATTCCGCTGCAGTCCAGTTTCCTCGTGCGCGGCAAAACTCCAAACGGAGGCGTCGATGGGTGGACGTCAAGGGCAGCACACGTAATGGGCGCCGCGATACCAACTGTCCTTCAGCCAGGCGCCTTCGTATGGTTCGAGAAGACATAGAGGACCCTAGTGAAGGTGCTACCTGTGCCTGGATGGCGGCCGATGAAGCAGTTGGCTGTACGCGTGCATTTCTTACGATGTGGCGGTCTTCTCGACGATTGGTCTGTCGAGGGCGTCCTGAGCCTGGTCTTCGTGTACATGACATCTCTCGGGTCCACTGGTCCCAACACCTCCTCACAACACAATCAGAGCGGCCTAATTGACGAGCTACTCGCCTAGCTGACCACCCAGCTTCCCTCATCCGGACGATTCTCCCCCTCTCAAACTGCGACAACTGCTTATATTGTCTTCGAACACGGCGTAATGACATGTCTATCTCAGCTCTTCCTTTGTAAATGATTCAGCACACTCAAACAAGCTTTGGTTACCTGTTTTATACTCCACAGAGTACGATGTTCAACGCCCTCTACCGGCTATACGTAATGCGCAATCACGCTGCATTTCTAATCATTTGCATATCTCCCCGACATGTACCTTCATTGCAAGTTTCGTTACGATCCCGCAATTTTTTCTTGGTGCGCTAATTTTTTTGTCCATGAGTGTAAATGAGGACATTTTAGAGTTAGTTAACTCCATCTGCGAGCAGCAGAAAATTATACAGTTCTATAAGGGACAGTTGAGCGCTTGCGGGAAACTTCAAAAGGGTAAGACCTACGCCGATGTTGTGAGAAACAAAACCCTCTGAAAGGAAAAGGGCTTTAGAGAAGGCAAGATCAAATATAAGCGAAGTAGTGATTATTCCGAATAAGGAACAGAGCGCAGATATGACAAAGAAGGCAATTCGTAATAAAATTTATCTTGGAAAATTGGGAATTGCAATTAAGAGGTGTAAAAAGATAAGAAAAAGAGGCGTGCTTATAGGAACAAAGATGGAAGAGCACCTTGATGTCCTAATTAAGGAATTTCGAAAGTTGGATGAACTACACCAATCATATGAGATGCGGACTCCCAAGAAAAAGAACCCGCGTATTATTGTTTAAGATGTTGCAGACGCTTATAAAAAGGATGAAATAATTAGCAGTATAAATGAAACAGAAAGAGGAACTGGAGGCCGCCACACTTGAAGTAGTGACAAGTTTTACAACTAAGAAAGGCGTTAATGGAATTTTTTGTTTGGAAGGCGCTACCCTAAACCAATTGGAAAAGCTCAAGAAGATTAAAATTGGATGGGAATGGTACGGCTGGAGAGAGTACATAAAATCCTTTCTATGCTTCAAATGCTGGCAATTTGTGCATGTGGCAAGGCATTGTAGGAATGCCAAAGTATGCAAGATCTGTGCTGAGGGAGCACACGAATCGGAACCATGTAAAGGTGTTATGAGCTGTGGTAACTGCAAGAACTTTGAAAGTAAAACTGGGATCAAGCAAGACCTTGCTCATTTACCCACGGACAGAAATTGCGGTCGATATTGAGCTAAAATTGTTAAGATTATAGAGAGGACGAATTATGCGCCCAAAGGCGCTTTCGGCTAATTTGCAGTGTTTTTTGATGTTTTTCCATATGCTTGTTTTTTGTTTGTCCACATGCTTGTCTTGTTCGAGGACTAGGGTCGGCTATTGATGTAAATTGCTGCTATTAGGGATTAAATTTGAAATTGATTTTAAGTTGGTGGGGCTCTTGAATGGCCTGATTCAGGGCTGGGAGTAGACGGTATCATGTGTCCTTGACTATGACTTTCACGTAACGCTGAGCCGCGGTTGCGGTGGTCGGGCCTTGACTTTTGTCTGGACCTGAGGAGACGGAGTCAAGTGGGGTTGCCATCGTGGCGACCGGAATTCAGTAGCGAAATTTGCCGTATAAGCCGTTTGGACTCTGGCCGGCGCACAGTGGAGTATTTGTAGCAAAATCCTGGCCAAAATTATTTTTCATGTGTTTTAAAGTTAAAACCATTGCTTATGACTTTTAACTTACTTTGTAATAGTAAATACACCCTTTTTGGTAAAATAACTAAAAAAAATTAAAAATTTTAAAAATTTTAAATTTTAAATTCTTAAATTAAAATTAAAAAAAAATTAGCTTTATAAACCAATCTTTATGATATATATATATATATATATATATATATATATATATATATATATATATATATATATATATATATATATATTTACATTTTATACTTATCAAAGTTTAGTAACAATAGGGATCTTAGTTCTCTAGTGACTTCAGAAGCTTAACTTTTTCAATCTGATTCTCCTGAAGTCTGTCCTTCGTCATCTTCTTCACGAATGATAAGTAAAGTACTGACTCAAAGAATCGTATGCGTGTGTGCAAAGTTGACAGACCAAACTTCAAAGTATCGGGGTTTTCTGGAAAACTCCTAGGTAATTTATTGAAGTCTTTTGACGTGAGTCCACAGATGTAGCAGCTCATTCTTGAAGTTGTCTCTGTCGCAGCGTTGCAGACTTTCCCGTCAACCATTGTAAGTAGCAAAGTATGTTTAATCTTTAGAACTCCACCATCAGTTGGTACTTCAGTTTTGCTCAACGCGTTTATCTGCTCCTAAATGTACCGAATTTCTTCTTTCGTAATGTCTGTTGTTTCATGTACAAAACGGATGCGGATTGGTCTGCAGAATCTTGTGGAGGAGGGGGTTGGGTTCTACAATATGGTTATCTTCGTTCCGTTAACATTAGCAACTAGTTTAATAGATACACTGGAGCTCTGAAAGATATTAGCGTCACTATCACTTATGTTCTGAAATTTTTGTTTGAATTGTGATTGCTGAGATCCATCACAACCCCATTTGGATATTAATTGTAGGATGTGCCTTGCTTCTAAATCTATGACTGGTAATACCGGGTGGGCGAAAAGTCCTTCACACATTTCAGAAAATAATATATAAAATAGAAATTGCCATAAAAGAGTTCAGTTTGCGGTCACTAATTAAATAGAATGTTAATTTTTTTAATCAACAGCAAATTTCGAACTGCTACCAAAAGAGGGCACCACAGGACCAAAAATCCATAGAATGACATTTTGTATGAAAAACTTTTTAATAGTTACCCTTACATAACATGTTTCTTCTTACCAAATTTCGATATGGGCACCTTTCGTAGCTCGTGTCACATCTAGGCGATACTCGATCTCATTCCACGTGCTTGTCAACATGGATTGTGGAATATTCTCAATGACTTCGATGATCCGTGTCTTGATCTGTGTAATGTCGGTAATTTTCGAAGCGAAGACTTTGCCTTTGACATACCCCCACAAGAAAAAATCAAGCGGAGTTAAATCTGGAGACCTAAGTGGCCATACTAGTGGACCATCTCGTCCAATCCATCGCTGAGGGAATTGTGTATCGAGGTAGCTGAGTACAATTTTTCTCCAATGTGGTGGAGCTCCATCTTGTTGCCAAAAGATGTTAGGTATATGTGATATTTGTGGAGTGGCAAATAACTGCAACATATCCAAATAAACTTCTTTAGTTACAGTCGATTCGGCAAAGAAGAATGGACCAATGACACGGTCTGCCATTAAACCACACCAAACATTAACTTTTGGACTATCAAGTACCGTTTCAATTATAAAGTGTGGATTTTCAGATCCCCATATTCTGGTGTTGTGCTTATTGACGTGGCCCGAGAAATCAAAAGTTGCTTCGTCCGTAAATATCATGCGTTGTAAACAATCATTTTCAACATCAATGCGATGCAGCATATCAACAGCGAAGTTGAAACGGATTGGCAAATCACTCGGTTTTAATTGCTGTACGAGTTGGATTTTGTATGGTTTAAAGTGCAGTCGTTTATGGAGCACATCTTTTATTGATGATCGGGCAACTCCCAATTCAATGGAAGCCTGTCTTGTTGATTTCGTAGGAGAACGAGTAAAAGCTTCACGTATTCGTTCGACATAGCTATCACAGGTTGATGGTCGACCACTTCTTGGTTTATCCAGAACACTACCAGTCTCTAGAAATTTCTTATGCCAGGACAAAATGCTGTTCCGACTTGGAGGTGGTTTATTAAATTTGGTATGAAAGTTACGTTGCACTTTTACAATTGACTTGCTTTCAAAATACCAACCAACACAATTCGCAATTTCAGTGGAAGGAGTCATTTTAAGAATGACGCGATTTGCAAACAAAGCAAAGAAATGGCATTCGAAAGCGAGAATATGTCATTCTATGGATTTTTTGGTCCTGTGGCGCCCTCTTTTGGCAAGAGTTCGAAATTTTCTGTTGATAAAAAAACTTAACATTCTATTAAAGAAGTGACCTGCAAACTGAACTCTTTTATGGCAATTTCTATTTTATATATTATTTTCTGAAATGTGTCAAGGACTTTTCGCCCACTCAGTACTTCTTCTAAATAATTGCATAACCGTAAAGTGGTGTGATCTAATAACCCTTGAAACTTAACTTCAGCCAATGTTTCAGAGACTGTGATTGAGTCTTCTCTTGGATAACATCGAGTTTTCGCTTTTTTAAGCAATGAATAGCAAGGGTATACAGTTTTGTTTAAACTATATATCACTTCATATTGCTTTTTAGTAAATTCTGCATTAATAAAATTCGCCAATGCTTCCTCATGGGTATGTTTTGTTACTCTCTTTTTTCGGACATTAAAACCGGTTTTTTTTAATTTTATAGCTCTTGTTGGAGTTTCTGTGATTTTTTTATCAAGTCAGCCACATCAGAATTTCCAGCGCTTCTGTGACTGATAGTTGCAACAATGTCAGCTCTTCAGGGGTTACTAATTGTCGCAGTTCTTTGGTTTTCCTGCGTTTATTCCTTTCACTTGACTCGATGAAATCTTTTTGAGGACGGCCGATGGTGGCAATAGAAATTGACGTTATTTGCCAACCAATCACCATTCTTCTCCAGGAACCTCTCCTCTTTGTAATTTACGGAAATCCATTTTCTCTTAAAATCAGTTTTAAAATACTCGAGGGAACGAGTGAGTAAACATCTATTATCATCTGGGCACCTCGTTATATCAGACACTCGGTTTTCCATAAACTGGAACTTTTCATCTATTGATTTTTCGGGAGATTCCTTAACCATTTCGTACAAAACGAGTCTACTAAATTCCCTTTCCATCTTCAGAAGTTGAAAAACGAAAAACCTATAATGTGCAAGTAAAAATATAGTTTTTATCTCTACTATTTGGCTAACAAAAATGGGTATTCACGAATCGCTAAAGCCAATATCAGTACTGAAGACGTCAAATTTTAAGTTGCGATATAACGAAATATTTTAATTTATTTACTGATTGTGCACTTTAGTCTACAAAAGTATAAACTATTTTAAGGAATATTTTTTATTCTTGACTAATAGTAATAAATTAATTAAATGAAATATGATGTAATCCATCATTGTTATTATAATATAAAAAAAGTTTTATACTATCCTTGATGTTTAAAGTCTGGTTAAGTTCAACACTGTATTTACTCTTATTTCTTAAAACTTATTTTTTTTGTCTCAAAGGCTTAAGAAGAAATAAAGTTTTATATGTTAACAATATTTATATAGATTACATCGATAGTTGTAAGTCATTTTCTAATCATACCCGTCAAGAAATTATCATGAAAATAAAAAGTGTTGTTTATAAAAAAAAAAATTATATAAAAATGGCAGCTGTTTGCGGAGCATTTTTTCTTTGAAATAAGCTCTCAATACTATAACCATGACGATTCTAATTGAAATTAGGTCCGACAAGCCCCGACACACCTTCATAAAGCTTTAAGAATCTTAAATTACATCTAAATTGATTAAAAAAAATATTTTTCAAGTTTTTATTTTTTTTAATATGTTAATAATAAAACTAAGTAAATTATTATATATTTTAAAACAAAGCTCTTACCTTGTTTTAACATGTAAACCTGATTTAATTTCAAAACATTAATTCTTAACGCCACAAAAAAATATAGAATTAAACTAACAACAAAGCTGAAACGCAATCAAATTACACGTCCATTCGCAAAGAAATCTGTTCTTCAACTGAAGCTAGAAACTGCTGAGTGTTACTTATGCTGCTGAAAGTTATGTGATTCACTCAGCAGTTTGTTGGAAATGATAAAATACACTTTTTACAATTATTGCTCAATTTTTAATTTTTACACTTTTGGCCATGATTTTGAGTCAAATACTCCAATGTGCGGCGTAAGTTTATGAATCGCCGTTGGTGTGGAGTAAGCATTAGAACCACAATATTTAGCAGCCGTAGCATCGGTACTCTCAACTTTTTATCCACCGTTGTTTACTTGTATTCCCACGACACATTTTTGGTATAAATATTCCATCAGATTAAGATTTAGTGATAAAAATTCTTTTAAATTAAATGTTTTTGTCACGCTTCAGGATATATATTTCCTTTTTAAGGGGTAAATAATGTAACATAAATGACAGGGTATAATATGAAGCTTATTCAATTTACTATAGGACTTTGAAAAAACTATCATGAAAGTTAAGTTTTTCCGAAAGGAAAAAAAAAACCTATATTGAAGTTATACCATACTGCAGCTTTCATTAACATAAATCAGAAATGAAATACTGCTACTTCTATCATGTATCCAGTATCAGTAGGATTCTATTACTTCGAGTTTCTATGGGATTAAATGTCGATAGATTCTATAAACGGATACTCTTTCAACATGTTATAAATTATGGATGATCGCTGCAATAGTAATTCAGCAAACAGCAGAGCTATTGAATTTATCTGGGCTTTCAGATATTCTCCGATAGTTTGATTGTAGTTAGGGGTTCCTCTCAAATCAACCAGGATTTGGGAAATGTGTAACATGGTTTCAATTTCTAGAGTTAGTTATCGATACTAGCATAATTCACCAATAAACTAGATACAAGTGTATGATTATTTGGATGGAATATCTGTTAGATATTTGAAATATTCTTTCTTATAGCATTTCTTATCGTATTAAAGTTTGAATAATTCATAACAGAGATATTCTGATTTTGCAAAGATTCAAATTACATATGTATTGTAAATCTTAAAATAATTTATATATATATATATATATATTATTTCTATAAGGTTTTTTTCCTATTGAAACCTATTTTGAGAGAATGACTGCACGTAAACTTATGATTGAGGTACCAGAATAAAGGTCTTACTGTGTAGATGTGCCAGACGAAGATTAAAATGAGATTGGGACAACGGTTTGACTGAGACAGATTGGCAAAGTTCCTATGTAAATTCTATGGGAAAAGCACACTTGTTTATTTTTTAAAATTTATTTTTATCGCCCACACATTGAACTTTTAAATTTGAAAACATTGAAATCCATTTAAATTTGTTATTGTCCTTATCTACATAAGGCGCTCAATTCAGTGTCAGATACGGTGTACACATGTTACTCTATGATCAGTCGCATACTAAATAAATATTTTATGTATATACTAGCTGAAAACCCGCGCTTCGCTACGGAGTACATTCAAATTAAATACAACGGTCAACGTATGCAATTTATGCCAAAAAATAAATATATATATTTACAATAAATGCGATGATCAATGTATACAATTGATGTAAAATATCTATCTATCTATATATATATATTTATATATATATATTTATAAAAAAATCGTAAGGGA
Source organism: Dolomedes plantarius (assembly GCA_907164885.2). Lineage (NCBI taxonomy): Eukaryota > Metazoa > Arthropoda > Arachnida > Araneae > Dolomedidae > Dolomedes > Dolomedes plantarius. The sequence continues at coordinate 49,536,282 of OU015493.1, read as the reverse complement.
TATGCATTTTTTTTGGATAATATCCAATCGTCTGCTGCATTAGAAAGGGAAAAAAATATTTTTTTTGTCTATTTAGTTGTTACGCACGTGACGATAAATTTATTGAAAGTACCAGAAAAAGAAATCACGTGATCAGCATTTAATAAATTAAATTCTAAAAATTAATCTTTAAAAATTCAACAAAAATCAGGAAATGGAGGTAAAAATTCGAAAAAAAATTCATTTTGAAGGAATTTTTATGATCTTTCTCCTGATATAAATTTTATAACCCTCAATGTATTATTTTAAATGCAAACGTAAAAAAAGTTTAAAAAACAGCTTAAAAATTTAATTTAAAAAAATCTAAGAATAATTTTTGAAAAATCTTTCTTAGTGCACCCCTACACTATTAGAAGAATCGCCATGCAAAATTTCAGCCCTTTAGGTCCAGCGGTTTGGTCTGTGCGTTGTATGTCAGTCAGTCAGTGAATGAATGAATGAATGAGTCAGTTACGGAACTGTTTTATATATATAGATTAATGCTATGGGATTTTTTTAACTTTAAAACTTATTTTGAGAAAACGGCTGAACGTAAAAACGTGGTTCAGGTTTCAAAATGAAAGTCTTTGAAGGAATTTGTAATTTTTGTTTTGTCAACGTACGGAATTTGCATTTGTTGAGTGATATGAGTTTATCCTTTAAAAAATGAATCATCAATTTCGACGGATATCTATTATACGCATAGAGAATAAGCACTTCTACCCTAACTTTGTGTTTGTAAATCTTGAAGTGGCACTCTAAATAATTTCATTCAAACACAGTTCTTACATAACAACAATGTTTATTTAAATATTTGCATATATCAATTGGCTTTTCAAGATAAAGCTTAAGTAATACTAGTACGAGATATATATAGCATTCATGCAAGGGAAATACAATTCAATATATTCACTTGTATAACTACTCATTCAAGAAAAATACACTTTGTAATACTCACAGATACTTTGAAAGTCAACCAGGAGTGCTGCCACGTAAACTTTGGGCCTAACTCGCGTGGGTTTGAAGTAACCCAGCTATGCCTCGAGAGGCTGTTCGCAAAACGCAACTGTATTAAACCAGACTCGAAGCCCAGCTCCAGGTCGATACTTCGTTTCACCAGCGCTACTCCTCCTTTCACTTCTTCTCACTTCCTCAACACTTCGTCGACCCTTCGTCTCCCTTCCTCTCGTTAATCTAGCTGCTTGGTAATTATACCAACCGCGTATCCCGCAATTAGCATATCTTAAGTGGCTTCTTTAGATTTCTTCACCTAAAAGTTCGATTATTGTGAATCGAATCTTGTGAACTATTCAATAGCAATAATTTTCTATGAATGAAGTCAAGCTGGAAAAAGTCATTTCCCACGTCAATAAGAAGGTGTAACAAGGTGCCATCACAATTTTGCCAACACCGAAATTTTCCATCAAGTTGCTTCATTGAAACTAAAGAAAATCTTTTTTCCAACGTGTTAGAAACCAAATAAAACCGCGTTTATGGAGGAGGCGTCTATGTTCGAAGTTGAAATATTTCTCATTACTCAGAAATCCTCTTTGCTGTTCAGTTTAAGCGTCAGTGACAATCAGTTAAAGTTGATATATTAGATGCGAAGACTGAAATGTTAACGTTCAATAAGCATTGCATTTCGTAAGTTAAAATGTCTTTGTTATTCCAAAAATGTAATAAAATTTTCTGGTATTCGGGTAACGGAGACATCAGTTTCGCTTTATAATATTGTTATGAGTAAACTTTGAAAACCGGGGAGAACATATATTCTTACTCCCAGCTCTATCTATATATTAAGTTGCGAAGCCGACTTTTTGCGCAGTCCGTGTGAGAAAACTTCTGCATCAATTTACTTCATTTTGGTCTTAAACGAAAGATTGCAATCTGTAGATTTGTCAAATTTGGTTTTTGTAACCGCAATTTCTATTAATGAGCGCTAATTTACAATTAAAAATTCATTTCCGCGCATGCTCAGTAGCATGTTTATATCTGGGTTTAGAAACTCACTGTTTCTGCGCATGCTCAGTGACATGTTTTAATGATAAACATGTTTATTCCGAGCAGTCTCTCTCGATCTTTCACTGCCATTTTTATTTTTATGATAATTATGTTTGGAAAATGTAAGATTAAACCTCATGGAAATTGTTTATTTCGCGCTGTTTAATGAGCGATAATTTACAATTAAAAAAAATTGCTTTCTGCGCATGCCCAGTGACATTTTTAAATCTGGCTTTAGATGCTGTCTAAGCACGAGGCCGCTTAAACACATTAATTTGTTTCTGCGCATTATTATGATTTTCAACATTTGGCAATGATGTGTTGAGAATAATTTGTGTATCAGAACATTCATTTACTATCTAGCCATCATGATTTGACGGGTATGAACTAGTATATCATAAAACACTAATATCATATATAAACATTGCTCACAATGATCCTCGTACATTACTTAGAGTAATGCAGAATGAACTATGAAATAATTTGTAACACACTTAACATCATATCGCAAAATATTATACTTACGGTCTGCGATGTCAAGCTTACTACAGCTTTGTGGAATGGGGATTAATCACGGATAGCGAACTATTGCGTCCTAAACTACACTCATTGCATTCTTAAAAATATCAAAAGCATCTTTTACAAATTAAGAAGTAAAGAAATATTAAATTTATATAAAAATTTAGAAAGCATTAAAAAGAAAACAGTAGAAAAAAGGTACTTATTCGAATGATATTAAATAAAATATATTTTAGCAATAATTTCTTGTGTCGGGTTAACTGGGCATCACTGGAGAAAAAGATCAGTTCAAACACTATTCCAATGTGGTCACTGTCGAGAGAGAAATAAAAGAAGAAACACATTTGAAACCTCTGGTAAGAAAAAAAGGAGAGAAATTTTAGATAAAAAAATAATAGCCAAACACTTAAAAATGTATACCTCCACTTTTCATCGATTGGGAATATTATTTATAATTTTCAGATACAGTGAAATACTGGAAGGAAAATTATTAGACAATTAGTTCTATTTATCGAACACACGTGGTTATTTTGCTTTGGTTAAATTCATTGACGTCAGTAACAGACTTCGAGGATAACGGCTTTTAGAAAAAAACCTATAATTTGAAAAAGACAATTTTGATTGTGGGAACAACAGAGGTGGAAACAAAAGAATAACCGAAGACTCAATTCCCACGAATCGTTTCATTTTTATTAAAAATAGCTTTTCGCTAGGGAATTTTTTCCGTTAAGGGTGGCAAGAAGTTGTTTAACCGAGCTCTCCCATTCCACTTCTAACAGTATTGATATACCCATCGCAGACACTCATGCATATACAATGAGACGATTTGTTGAGTTTGTTTTGGTGTTCCATCCTAAAAAATAATGTGCCTCAAGAAGACAAACAATGAAAATGTGATGCATGGGGCCCGACGTACACTAGTGGTAGCGCGTTGGGCTTCGGAAATCCGTTGTCTCGAAAGTCCTTCTGTGAACTCAGAGAGGGTGGGTGACGGTACGAGCCCATCAGATGTCGCTCCTCGGGGTGCTCGGACTAAATCGTAGTTGGGTAGGGATTCAATCCCAGAAGGCCTCAGTTGCTATGTCGGGCCCTGTCAGATTCATTATTTGAGACACTTTTTTTTTTAGTGACTTCACTAATGACACCCTTATGTGTTTGCAGAATATATCACTTTCAAAAGGATTTACACGTTTCCACGAAATACTTATTTATGACACCAAAGTGTATCACCAATGTCAGTCAACAAGATATCTTATTTCCTTTACGTAAGAAATTCCTAAGCATGTTTATTTTCCTGAAACAAATCAGATGTTGCTAGGAAACCTAGTAAGATCTTGACGAAATATTACTGTTGATTTACTTGGAATTTATTTTCTCGATATTCAAGTTATTTGCGGATAAATATGCTGTTAATATAATGTGGATGAGAGGAAAAATATCTGGCTTCTTGGTAAGTTATGTAACCAAATAGGAATGCGAGTTATGTTTGAGTTCACTAAAGCTATTTACGACTATGAATATTTATATATAGTCACATAACTATATATATATATATATATATATATATATATATGTGTGTGTGTGTGTGTGTGTGTGTGTGTGTGTGTAAGTAAAAATTAACAAAAATATAAATTATAATTAATGGAGATGCGGCTGAAAGGTCAAAACATAAATAAAAAATTTTTATGAACATTAAAAGCTATGGACTTTAAAACAAATTACTTTCAAGTAAGGCACAGAATGCTGCACTTTTATTGAAAGAAAATATGTAAGACAATATTGAAAACAAATAAAAAAGATCAGTCTAAGCTATATTACACAATGCAGTGTGAAACTAAAAACATGGAAAGATATGAAATTAAAAGGTTTTCGACAGCATCTCTTCATCAGCGAGGCACGGAACTATATATATATATATATATATACAAAAAGAAAAATTACATGATGTATCAAATTACAAATTGTAACGATTAGGTAGGAAATTGTTTCTTTATTAATAAACACAAATGCCTACGTTAATATTTTTCAAATATAATAGTGCAACATAAGAAATCGATTTCAGAATGCATTTATTATAAATTTAAATATTTGAGGATTGTTATTTTTCTAGATATTTTGAGATTTTTTAACCATAGTTATGTTTATCTCTTTTTATATGTCTTTTTAAATTAATTATTATATTTTTCATAATATTATATTTAGAGAAGTTTAATCAATTAATTTTCTTTTATATATTTTTCTCTAAATTTCGCGTTCTTCTCCTCCCCTCCCCACCCTTTTCCATCTCTACTTCCTCTTTGCCTAACCTCTTTCTCTGTATGTGTATACAATCGTGTGTTTGAAAAGAATATATATATATATATATATATATATATATATGTGTGTGTGTTTGTTTGATATATATATACACTGCTGGCCACTGTAAATGCAACACCCTGAAGGAAACATGCAAATAACATGAAATTTACAACATGCATTAGCGGAGGTGAGATATGCAAATGATTAGAATTTCAGCGCAGACGCACATCACGGGCGCCTGTGGCGCCACTTCAAAGCGCTATTTAAGGCTTGGTTCGGCAATTGTGTTTTTCTTGTGGTTTTTTCAAAAAAACGATCAATTATGCCTCGTCGAAAACAGCGATCATCTTTTGATCAAGTATCCGTTTTCGACAGAGGAAGGATAGTGGCCTACCGAGATTGTGGATTATCTTTCAGGGAAATCGGTAGTCGTGTTGGACGAAACCAAACAACTGTAATGCGGATATGTGATCGTTGGATGCAGGAGGGTACGACGGACCGGCGTGATCGATCGCATCCACCTCAGCGCACCACTTCACGTGATGACAGGCAAATTGTGCGCATGGCAGTGACGGATCGCTCAGTCACATCACGAACCATAGCGCAGCACATGCAGTCTGTAACGCATCATCCAGTGTCCGCGCGTACCATTCGACGCCGTTTACAGCAGAGTGGTCTGTCCGCAAGACGTCCATTGCTTTGTCTACCCTTGACGCAGAACCACAGACGTCTCCGCCGCCAATGGTGCGATGACAGAAGGATGTGGACGGCAGAATGGAATGAAATTGTCTTTACTGACGAGTCACGCTTCTGTCTGCAACACCACGATGGTCGCATTCGAGTTTGGAGACACCGTGAAGAGAGGATGCTGAACAGCTGCGTTATGCACCGCCACACTGGTCCTGCACCGGGTATTATGGTATGGGGCGGTATTGGATATCACTATCCCATACCTCTAGTACGCATTGCCGGTACTTTAAAAAGCCAGCGCTACATCTCTGAGGTGTTGGAGCCAGTTGTCCTTCCTTACCTTCATGGCTTGCCCACAGCCACATTTCAACAGGTTAATGCACGACAACACGTGGCACGCATTGTCCAACGGTTCTTCGTCAATCGCCAGATTGAATTGCTTCCCTGGCCGCCTCGCTCTCCGGATCTTTCGCCGATAGAAAACATGTGGTCCATGGTTGCTCTACGTTTGACCCAGATTCCATCCTCAAATGCCACAGCAGATCAACTTTGGCAACGTGTGGAAGCTGTTTGGTCTGCTGTACCCCAAGAACTCATCCAAAGTCTCTTTGAATCAAAGCCGAGGCGTGTGGCAGCGGTGATTTCCAACAATGGCGGCTACTCTGGCTACTGATTTTGGCAGGAACCACACTTCACAGAAGTCTATAAATTTAATCATTTGATACTTGGTCAACATGTTATCTACAAAATAAATTTTGTTGTGATATCTCTTGTGTTTCTTGGTGTTGCAATTTGGTGGCCAGCAGTATATATATATATATATATATATATATATATATATATATATATATATATATATATATATATATATATATATATATATATATATATATATTGAACTATTGATTAGAAGGCTTAACCCTTAACTATTTGTACAAACATATATTAAATTTTTTATCTGAGACTAAAATCTGTACATCAATGTTCATTTGAATTTCGATTCAATTACAGAACAATTCTTAGAAAGTTTTTAAAAAAAGACCCAGAAATGATGTATGTACATACGTATTTTTCCTAGTATGTATTTTTTAATAGTTTATAAAAAGGATTTGTCAATGTTACTAAGGCTAAGTAAATTGAACTATACAATATACTAATCATTTAACTAAATATATGTGCAACCGGCGAAGAAGAGAAAATGTTAGACTTTTAATTGGACAAAGAGGGAGAATAGTATATGAGAGCTTGGTTACAAAAAAAAAAAGACAACTATAGGAAATTGATTCTTTTCCATGACAAATTGTTTGATCTCCCTCTGGCCTCCCACGGTTGGAAATACTAATATATTTGAGGGCCTACGGCAGGACGAAATCAAAGTCTGAATAAAATAAATTTCTTTTTCAGATTTAGCTGAATTTTATAGAAGAAAGTACAGAAAATACACCATGGAGATATCTAAAAAAATCTACGTTATAAATGTGCGTTACCCATCTGAAGGATCTACAAAAAGTTTTGATTTACATGGTTAAAAATATAATGGTTTTAAGGGCAAATGCCAAATGATTTTAAGCAGAAATAAGTGTAGTATATTTGAGAAAAAAAGACTTTTGCTGTGAGAATATTCGTTGTTTCAAGACAGTTAATTTTTCTTCCAATGCTGCTTGATTATGCACTTATTTTAACACCAATACTATTGATATATTTTCTATTATCAGCCTGCTAACAGGATCATTATGTTCAAATAAAATTATCCATATCTTTTGATAGTATACGCAACTTTATTTCATACATTTAATGCAGTACCTTGTGATACCATCAAGTAAAAATTTACACAAGGCATCAAGTAAAAAAGGATTAACTTGTATTAATGAATTCATTATAAGTGCCTTGTTCTTATGGGAAGCTCCGTGGCTAAAGGTTTTAAAGCGATTAATTAACATTACTGAGGATTAGATTTAGTAAAGTGAATTTAAATGCTAGAGTGGAGGGCATAATATTTAAAGTATTACATATATATATATATATATATATATATATATATATACACTTATATATATATATATATATATATATATATATATATTCGAGTACGAACATCGGTTTATTTTATCCCCATCCCTCCCGAGTCTTGTAAGTTTTAACTTTTAGGGAGCCCAAATTCCCGTGGAAATGAATCTTGGATTTTTGAAGTTCTTGCATTTAAAATGATGAGAATTGCTTTTAAATTCGATATCAGCTAAATCTCATTTTATATACTTCAGTATTTTTTTCGTAAATTATTTTAGAATAATGAATATACTTTAAAATTAAGGATTTTATAATTTCTGATCTACATGCTATTTACCTTTTTCAACGCCAAACATGGTTTCATGTGCTTCAAATTCTGATCTCATTTTTTTCGAGACCACTATATATTCTTAAACAGTCTTCAGGTGTTCCGTTTAACTATTAATAAAAGTGTCTCGATGATACCGTAAATCGATCACTCCTTTCAAAACCGTTTTATCCGAAAAATCGACGGTCTGTGCCTATTTTCAGAATGCCCCGAAAGAATAGTATATCCCTGCAGTATCGTCATATCTAACCGCTGATTATTTAACCGCTAAAGAGCAGAGTTAAAATTTATTTTTAATACATTTTATTGTACTTTTAAACTGTAAAATCACTCTCCTGAAAAATCCCGTTTTTTGAGATATGCGTTTGTTGAAAGTAATGAGCGAAATGTGACCAAAAGATGGCTCTATATCACAAAGTTGCTACGTCTACTTTAAACATACTACATCTTTAATTTCTGCAAAAGAAAAGATTATCTGTCGAGAAATTTTCGGCAAATTGCAGTTTAGAGGTTTATTGAGGCAGAATATACAGCTAAGATTTTCAACTTTTTTTAAGTTAAAGTAGTTTGTATGTCTTACCAAGTTTTTTTGCTCGTATTAATATAAAGTTATCAAGCCTATAGTGTTGAAAAGAAAACTGCATCTTTATGATACAGAGGTTGAAAGGGAAAAATGATATATTACTTCCCTCTTGAAACGTTTTTTGTCAACAAAAGTACCAAAACTTTGAAAGAGGAGAGTTTTTCTAGACTGAACTGGAATGTCTTGAATCTCTGAGGAGAACCTTAGCATCTCTATGTGAAAATTTTATTTTACTTAAGTCCCGGGCATGCAAACTTTATATGGAATAGTATGAGAAGCTTTTACATACGTGTGAAACCTTAGAACTTTTGCATGCCAGAAAAAATGTGAAATATATATATTATTTCATTTAAGTTTAAAAGTTTTAACATTTTTTAACTTCGGACCAGTGTTACGGTAATTCGTTTTCCTTTACACTTTCCTTTATTTCAAGAATTTATATCAAGCCCTTATGAACTTTGTTTCTCTCAAAGTTGTGTGAAGAGTGAATATTCATGAACAGAAAAATACCTACTAACCGAGGAATGATTAATTGAATCCGCATTATCTCAGTAAACTGGAAATTATGGTAAAATTTTAAGAAAATTTCTAATTAATATATATATATATATATATATATATATATATATATATATATATATATATATATATATATATATATATATATATATATATATGTATATATATATATATATTTGCTTATAATTAACTAAGAAACCATGAATAAAAGAGGCGAAATCTAAAGCGTAAACGCCTCCGTAAATCACGTAGGGCATGCTTAGACGTAAAGTTCGCCAGTAGTCGGACACCATGATTTAGTGGAGCACCATGCAAATCCTTTCATATAAATAAATCCAGAGACTTTACGCGCGTTTGCAGGAATCTACTGACGGAACAAGAGTGCCATAGGTTAAAGAGGAATTTAAAGCAGAATATGCTCGTTTTGACGAAGATACATGGCCTCAATCGCGTCCTGTTTAATGCGTTCACAAACGAGGAACTTCCCTAGGCTTTCAGTCACTTATGATGACATGGGGAGGAGAGAATCGATCTTCAACTTCGAAAAAAAAAAGCTATATCTTTAAAATTTCTTTTATAAACCTGTTTGCAAGTATGTGATGTGATATTAAATTCACACACACACATACATATATATATATATATATATATATATATATATATATATATATATATATATATATATATATATATATATATATATATATATATTGTTCCGTTTTCCTGGGTTCTATAGGATTGAGTGAACATCTCTTCAGAAAGTTCACACAAAATAAAATTTATTCTTCTGTAAACTCTCTAGGCGCATACACATATTCAACAGAAAACACGTAACAATTATCTTCTATACAACAGAAAACTCTAAAACAGGAAAACAGAGTCTTCTATACAATACACACCTAACGCATTTTCAATACATTCAATTCTCAGTAGAAAGGAACACAGAGTTCCAATGACAATGTCAGGTATATTTATACATTTCCAAAGCGCCCTCTATCGGTCGCCCAGTTAGAAATGTCCAGAGATTTTGAGAAAGGTTTAGAAAGTTGGCGACCATTTGGCGCCATATCGCCAAATTTGGTGACTAAAATAAGTCACGAAATCCATCACCAATTTGGCGATAACTCTCATATTTGGCAAGATTACCATAGACTCGTAAAATTTCTTAACCATACACACCATCTACCAAGAGGTATTTAGACACCTGTGGTAGAAAAGAAAAAAAAATATTGATATTCAATAGTTGGTAAAGCCTCCATGAGAGGGAATCACAGCCTCAACCCTCCAGGGCATGCTTTCCACTAATCCTTGTATGACGGTTAGTGGTATTTTTTTCCACACGGCTTGGAGAGGACGTGTAAGTTCCTTCAGCAATTTTGGAGTATTTTTCACCCTAAATTCGGCGATCCAATTCTCCCAAGAGGTTCTTGATACGGCTCAGGTCTGGGCTTTGTTCAGGGTAGTCCATTTGGTTAACACCATTGTCACCATACCAATCAATTGTGGGGCCCTATGTTGCCCAAATTGGTCGGCAGATCTGTACTGTTCGTCCGGCGCCCAGGCCCATAGTATCCAAAAAACTGAACAGGGGAAATCAAACATCGGCCATGTTTTCAAGTATTGCTACGCAGCTTCTGGTCTTCGGGTTTTTCACGCGTGTGGACTAAACGTCCAGGACAACAATATATGTCGAATACCAATTCAAGGGGGACCTCGCAACATGACCGCTGGCGTTGTCGTCCTGGAAGTAACATGGGTCCAAACTAGAAAACTGCCACAACGTAGGAAGCTTACTATCATCCAAAATCGTACAGTAGGCATCAGTGTTGAGTTTAGCGTGAATCGGGACAAACGGTCCCACTCCGTACCAGAAGAAACACCCCAATACCCCCAGACCATAATTCAACCTCCACGGAACTTTACTCTGGGCACAAGGCATTCTGGCAGAAGGCGTTCTCCAGGCAGACGCCTGACCCAGACCTTGTCATCCAAATGGTGGAGGGTGAACCTAGATTCCTCGCTCCAGAGAACCCGTTTCCACTGATCTACGGTTCACTTTTGACGTGCTTTGCACCACATTATCCGAGCAGCGCGGTAGGACTTTGTGATCAACGGCTTATGGGCGGCTACACGACTATGCAAACCAAGCAGATGTCCTTCCTTACGGATGGTATTCCTCGAAACAACACTCCTGGATGCCTGCTGAAACACTTGAAGTATGCTGGCCATCGGTTGGGTGCGGATTTTCCGAATTTCACTGGACAGCATCCGTCGGTGTCTATCTCCCAGTTTCATGGTTCCGCCGCCTCGGGTCACATTCCGACAATCACCACTAACCTTCCACTTCTGAATCACAAACACCACTCTCGGTTTTGGGTATAGCTCGCTAGATATGTACCTTAAGGATGGATCTTTTTTGAGATACCCGACAATTAAACCTTTCTCGAAATCAGATAAATCTGCACTTCGTGGTATCTTGCATGAGACTAATGCTAATGTTGTTTCCTACACAATATTTAACGATGGATGGCGTGAAATATATCAGGACCACCTATACCGTCATTTGCATGGGTGTCCAAATACTTATTGGTAGATAGTATATATATATATATATATATATATATATATATATATATATATATATATATATATATATATATATATATATATATATATATATATATATATATATATATATATATATATATATATTGTGAAGAATAGGAAATTCTTCAAGCAGTCAGTCGTGTGAATATTTGATGTGTCTTTGTCACCCCTGTCCTTGGCAACAGAGGGGGGCGCGAACTGGGTTGACCCTGGTGTCAACCTAACTGACTGATGGTCATCGCCGGACTGAGGGCGGTATTTCCTCCCCTTGTCTACTGGAAAGAGGGTGTCAGCTTTTGACAAAGGCCACACACGGAGAGTCCGGCATTCTTCATGCACAAAAGTGCGATTCGTTACGCTAAGCCCTCGGCGTGGGAAATTCTCGAATGTTGGAAATAGCTGATGTTACTGATTTCAGCAAATCAACGTCGAAACACAAAAACCAACGCATGATAGGACGAAATATGTTCCAGAGAGGTGCTTGGAGTTTTCTTGGAGAACCTCGGACCGAAAAAGAGGCAGAGAGACTTGAGATCTACTCTCAGAAGGTGACTGATACCTGCGGCCTTGGGCCAGATTACATTTTTGGGAACTTTGAATCCCGGGCTTAGTGCCGTTTCATATAGTCAGTGAACTCTGTTTGGGGAAGAAGTTTAACTCCCCGGTGCCTTAGGGTGGTTATGACAGTAGACTTTTGATGTAACTGAAGTGTACATATTGTATATAATTAAATACATAATTTTAATTCCTAAACTCCGCATCTTGAATTAATCTATGCCCAGCTACCTGGGAGAAGTGTTCATATCGTCACAGTCTTATTATATAGATTAATTAAAGTGGTGGCAGCGGTGTTGATCGATCCCTCCACCTGAAGATTCCTGTGAGTAGTAATTTATACAGTGATCTGCCAAGTTGGGCGTTCCGATCTACTTTCTTCGAACTGTGATTCCGGTAAATAGCAAGTTGGATTACTTTGCTGAACCTGCCTTGTGCGTGACTACTTGTCGTCAAACTCCAATTCCTGTGCACTGAAAGTTAGAGAGAATCGTCGAGTGGTGCTTTCCTGTCTGCAATCTACTAGACTTTGTTACGTAGTGCACGAAATCTTGCTGACGTCCCGCTTCTTCAATTAAGGCTAACTGTTTGCAACGTTAAACAGAACCATTGTGGTCTTATGTTCCGTCTTCATGCTGATCATCAAGAGCAGTCGTCAAAGCAGTGAGTACTATATGGTTTTCATTTCTCTATTGGGTTACTGAGGCAATTGAATAATAGTGTTCTTTTTTTTGTGTGTCATTCAACTTAAATCATTGCTAGTTGTGTTTCATAGATAAAGTTGTGTTTAAATATACTAGTAAAACAAATCTTAAAAATAACAGAGTAAAATAATTTAGTTTTGTATAATATAAAAGTGTATTTGAAGGTGCAAAGTTATTTAGTATATCATAATTGAATTTAAGCTTAAACTGTAGTGAGCTAATTAAATTTTTGTGTTTTGTGTTAGAATTGTTGTGTGTAAAATTTAGGGTAAGGTTAAATTCTCTAACTGAAATCATGGCTTATTTATCTAAAGCCCTTAAGGCTGATTTGGTTTCACTCGCGGAAGATCTTGGAGTTTGTGCCAATTCCGATATGAACAAAAATGAAATTAGGAGACTAATAATGTCAGATGAGGGTTATGATGAAGAAAACGCGAAAGCAATGTTAGAAGCGATTGAACGTGAAAACCAGTTAAAGTTTGAGAGAGAGAGAGAAAGAGAGAGGGAACAGCGCGCTTACAAATTGGAGAGACTCAAAATAATAGGCTCAGGAAGTGGTAGAGTGTCAACTCCTGAACCGTTAGAAAACTCTCTAAGGAGATCTTCTCCAGAAATGAGGAGGATGATGCCGAAATTTATTCTAGAGGAGACAGACATAAGTTTGTTGTTGGCTATGTTTGAGCTCCAAGCTAAAAATCTTGAGATAGATGAAGCAGAATGGGCAACCCAAATTCTTTCGTTATTGCCGCTAGAAGTAGGTCAGATTGTTGTACGTGAGTCAGAACAAGACTCAAGAGATTATAAGTACGTAAAGAAAATCTTGCTAGACCGTTTTAAACTGAGTCCAGATACCTTTAGGCAGAAATTCCTGCAACACACCCGCGAAGCAAATTCAAGGTGGAAAGATTTCGCTTATGAATTGCAGAGCTATTTTAATGGGTGGATTGAGGGGCTAGGGATAAATACTTTCGAGGCTTTGAAACAACTCGTGATTGCGGACCAAATTAAGAGACGCGTAAATAGCGAGGTGCAGGAACACTTCTTAGATGAATGGGGGAGCATTGTTTCACCTTCAGTGTTAGCCGAAAAACTGGATCGTTACGAGTCAGTAAGACAAGGTAAACGAATCACAAATAATGGAAGGAAGGAATTTCAGGTGCGAAAACAAATTGATTTGGGGTTTAGGAATGAGGGGAAAGCCAAACCAGAAAAACAAGTTGATGGGCAATCTACCTCCCCAAGCAAAAACTCATATTTAAAATATGAAACAAAATTTAAAGAGTTTGATAAGCGAAAACCTCTTCGCTGTTATGAATGTAATTCGGAGGAGCATTTACGTCCAAAGTGTCCTTTCCGAAAAAAGAGAGATGCGGAGACTCTGAATAATATTGAACAAAACGATGATGTGGACAAATGGTTGAAACCATATTTGAGTGTGGCCAAGGTCAATGGCGTCCAAACTCAAGTCTTACGAGATTCGGGAGCCACTTTTGATCTGGTCTCACAGAAGTACGCTCCGCCAGAGACCTTTACGGGCGAAGTCGTTTGGGTAAAACAACCCCTTGACACGGAAGCAAAATGTCTCCCTGTGGCCAGGATAGAGTTAGAAGGGACATTCGGGCGCGTGATCACAAGGGCCGCTGTGTTCGATAATTCGCTAAACCAAGACAGGTACATTTTGGGGAATCGTACTTTTGCTCTTCTTTGTGAAGGCGCGGGAAAAGGGGGTGGAGTTCAGGAACTAAACGCCGTCACGCGCTCGCAAAGCAAATCGAAAGAGAAAGAATCCGGGGTTGAGCCAACTGATAACGTTTCTGAGCCGGCTATTGTTCTCAGTGCAGATGTTCCGATCGAGGAGAAAATAGACTTACAGTTAGAAGGGGGTAATTTCGAGTCAAGTGACCCCCACCCACCGAGTCGTACGCCGTCAGAGTTAAATTCTGCACAAAGAAAGTATGAGGATTTAAAGGAGATTGAGGAGAAATTGAAGGCTGATGCGGAGAAAATCGTTCAGGGACCATGCGTGACCGAAAACGTAGTCTCTCCGTACACGTTAGGGCGGGAAAATGCTCTAGAAAAGATAAGCGTTAAAGCAAAAGGAAGCGTTATCCTCAAGAAAGGCGATCGTGATGAGTTACAAATATCAGAATTGAGAAATCTGGAAAACTTCCTGTCAGAAGGTGGGGAAAATAGCGAATATACCGTGTCAGCTTTTTGTGAAATTTATGTATCGTATCTTTGGAATATAACACGTAAATCAGCTGGTAGAATGTCGTCTATAGATCAGTCACTATGTTCGAATCTAGTCGATTTATTTAGGAGCCAAAAGAAATTCTATGTTTTGATAGGAATTCACAATTATCACAAGTGGGCTCATAAGTTCATTCTTTGTGCTCGACCTAGAGCCCTTGAAAGATTGTTAGGAACTGGTAAATGTTTTGTTCAGCTGTCGTGCAACTTTTCATGTTTTAATTATGTAATTCTCTATATGTATTTTGGAACCTTCGATTACCTTGCAAGAAACGCGGGTTTTAGTATTGGATGGTATGAAATAGCGTGCGAATTAGTCTTAACTAACTTAAGAGACATGCTTACTCTGTATGTAAGGGAGAAGAATTCGCGAATGAAAGTGCGTTGCTTTAAAGAAACGTGCATTATCTCCGGATTCGACTTGGTCGAGATCTCCAGTCATCATGTGGAGACTCCCGTCGGTTTTGTCAGAGAATCGGGCATGAGTGGGAAAATTGTTCAGTATAAAATTAATTATCTGCCTGAACGTGTTGGTATAATTATCAAAGTCGGCGGAGTTGCCAAAGTGAATGTGAATGTTTCATTCTTGAATACAAACTGTGAACCCTATAGAGATGTACCGGCAGAGCTTTTATCGGACTCACCCACCGAATTAAGAGGTATAGCTCGTGTCTCTTCCTTTGTAATCTCAAATACAGATATTTTGTCCTCTGTGACCAATGGTAAATTGTGTATAAACGTTGAAGGCATAAATTATTTCCTACGAGGCAGATCAGATCTTCCAGTACATCTGAGTTACTTTACTTGGGACAATAAAACCTGGATTAACGAGTTATCAGCAGATCGGAAGGGATTGTTTAAAGCTGGCAAGTTAGGTGTTATCACGTTGATTGTAGAAAGTGAAGGGTTTAAAGTTAACCGTTCTAGACTAGGACGCCGATCTCGCTTCTTTTATGCATTATTTTATCAAGATGATTACCTGAAAAGCGTCCTCGAACTTCGGGACACTGGACCTCGTAGTATACGGATAAGGCATACGCTTATTTACGACGGTACATTCAGCTGCATACATGACCCTCCGTTAGAGGAATTCACTAAACTCTATAAAGTTTCTGTGAAGGGTAAAATTCAGTGTATAACAAAATTTCCCGCACCTTATGCGTCTGATTTCGAGCGCGAATTCATTACACAATGTGATGCCTCTGAGGTTGTAATCGGAGTTGTATTAACAAAAATGTTTGGGGCAGAAGAATATCCTGTCTTGTATCTCAGTCGGAAATTTAGCCCCGCTGAGAAGAGATACTCGACAATAGAACGGCAGTGCGCGTCGATAATTTTCGCGGTTCGGAAACTACATTTTTATTTAGATGGTGCAAATTTCAAAATCATAACAGACCACAAACCATTGAAGTGGTTAAAAAATCACACCGGCACGAATTCCAGGATTCTTTGGTGGTCCTTAATTCTGCAACCGTATAACTTTACTATTGAACACCGGGCTGGAAAGTTTAACCAGAATGCAGACACGCTTAGCCGTATGTCTTGCGAATGAAGGTGTAAATAGAATAAGTTCTTACAACAATTGTACTTGAAAGTGTGTTTTTTTTTTGTTTTATTTTTTTTTGTATGCTGTTATTTATGTTTATTTAGGTTAGTTAAAGTATAGTAGTGTAAATTATGTGCTTAAAGTTGCTTGCCTCAGAGCTCAAGTGTAGAGGTGAAAACACATATATGTACCACACGGTATCCCCGAACTATGATGTAAGGGTGGGGGAAGCTGTGAAGAATAGGAAATTCTTCAAGCAGTCAGTCGTGTGAATATTTGATGTGTCTTTGTCACCCCTGTCCTTGGCAACAGAGGGGGCGCGAACTGGGTTGACCCTGGTGTCAAGCTAACTGACTGATGGTCATCGCCGGACTGAGGGCGGTATTTCCTCCCCTTGTCTACTGGAAAGAGGGTGTCAGCTTTTGACAAAGGCCACACACGGAGAGTCCGGCATTCTTCCTGCACAAAAGTGCGATTCGTTACGCTAAGCCCTCGGCGTGGGAAATTCTCGAATGTTGGAAATAGCTGATGTCACTGATTTCAGCAAATCAACTTCGAAACACAAAAACCAACGCATGATAGGACGAAATATGTTCCAGGGAGGTGCTTAGAGTTTTCTTGGAGAACCTCGGACCAAAAAAGAGGCAGAGAGACTTGAGATCTACTCTCAGAAGGTGACTGATACCTGCGGCCTTGGGCCAGATTACATTTTTGGGAACTTTGAATCCCGGGCTTAGTGCCGTTTCATATAGTCAGTGAACTCTGACTGTTTGGGGAAGAAGTTTAATTCCCCGGTGCCTTAGGGTGGTTATGACAGTAAACTTTTGATGTAACTGAAGTGTACATATTGTATATAATTAAATACATAATTTTAATTCCTAAACTCCGTATCTTGAATTAATCTGTGCCCAGCTACCTGGGAGAAGTGTTCATATCGTCACAATATATATATATATATATATATATGCTGTTTGAAATTTTTACCGTATAATTTAATCCTATGCCTGCAAATAAAAAAGTTGCTTTATTTCTAAAAATAATAATGTAACTGAGTATGTGGTATCAGATAATTTAATATTCGAAAGATATCGATAACATTACGACTTTTAATGCTTAAATAATAGTTAATAAAAAGGTATTTTTAAGCTTTTAGCTCACAATTCCGAATTTATCATATTCTGAATGAAACGACTATTATCACTTACGTTTCTGTCTGACATATTAACCAACTTATAATTAATTTGCGAAAGGAAATATATTAGAATGTATATATTAAAAACAGTTTCAGGAACACAAAGTCGTTGTCTGGGCTTGTAAAATCTTTATTTTCTCGTAATTTAATTAAACAAATAAATACGTAAATGAACAGTGCGCTTACCGAAACATAATTTTATGGACTTAACTGCGCTATATTATTGTTCTGAATAGAATTTTAGCAAGTTAAAAAAAATAACACACATTATGAAAATTTACTCCTATTACATAAAACAAATTAAGGATATGATTTCTATATACATGATTTTCGACGAAATTTTTATTCATCTCTCAATGGTGAAGGGATTTTTTCAATATCACATTAAATAATTACTTCTATGCATGAAGATTTGTTACAATGATCTCGTATAGAAAGATAGGTTTCAGTATTATCTATAAACATAAAACAGTTCCGTAACTAAATGACTGACAGATAACGCCCAGATCAAACCACTGGACCTAAAGGGCTGAAAGTATGCACAGCGATTCTTCTTATAGTATAGGGGTGCACTAAGAAAGACTTTTGAAAAATTCTTCTTATATTTTTTTTAATTAAATTTTTAAGCTGTTTCAGTAACTTTTTTAACTTTGCATTTACAATAATAATTGGAGGGTTATAAAATTTATATCACGAGAAATATCATAAAAATTCCTTTAAAATGAAATCATTTTCGAATCTTTGCATTCATTTTCTGATTTTTCGTGAATTTTTAAACATTAATTCTTAGAATTTGATTTTTTAAATGCTGATCACGTGGTTTCTTTTCTTTTTGTGATACTTCAAACTAATTTTGCGTCACGTGCATAACAACGAAATAAATTGACATTTTTTTTCTTTCTAATGGACATTAGAAAGGGGTTGGACATTATCCAAAACAATATTAAAATACAGCAAAAGAAATGTTCTTCAACCTGTACTATATTAACTGTACTATATTCTTTAGTATGTTCTATTAGATTTAATTTGAATATTTTCTTCCACATTATTTTGTCTATAAAACATCCGTTACGATTTTTTTATAAATATATTTTATTCTTTGGCATTAATTGCATACATTGACCGTTGTATCTAATTTGAATGTACTCCGTAGCAAAACTCTGGTATTCAGCTAGTAACTTCATATACCTTGGTGATCAAAATAAAGGGAATTTGTATATTTTGTTGGATTTCCGGATAACTAATTGACACACTTTAATGAAAGTTGGAAAGGATGCAGTTATATAAAATGTAAAATTATACCATACAACAGTCAATGTACGCATTCATGATCGTCAGTTAGTCTCTTCAACACAGTAATGTCCAAAAACTCACACTGTAAGATCGAACGTTGTTGTTGCTTCCAATCCCCCTGGTGTAGGAAAGCCTACACCAAGTCCAAGAGACCCTTGCCGCAAAAGCGAAACATAGACTATATCCTGCTCAACCGGCAACTGTCTCAATGAGACTCCCACACATTATAAGAGTTGAGCAGGAGAAGCAGGTAATGAGCAAGGACAAACAGAAAAAGAGTTCTTCCCCTCCACAAATTTCATACTGGGATGTGTCTGCTTCTAAGTCGCGCCATGGTCGTCTGGAGAGATCTAGAACTCCTGCATTGCAGAGAGAGGCCTTTGCCCTTTGCGGCCTACCAGTGGTGAACAGGAGGAGTACGCCAAGATGAATTTATTCTAAATTTGAGAAGGGAATGAATTTCCGAAGGCCACAAGATGAAAGAACTGGGGTCAGGATAAACAGATCGAACATTAAATGACTCTAATATAGGGTATGGTCAACTCTCACAGTTATGCATCGCTCACAGTGCGTTGCCATACTGGAAGCAAGGCAGAGTATGCGATTCCCTGTGGAAGTCAGTCCCACTCCTACAGCAACGCAGTTTGCAGCTCCTGGATGGTTCTCGGAAGGGTATGGCTAGCAGTAATTGCCCTCACAGGAGTGCCTCAGACATATTCAAGAAAGTTTCGGGTTTGCAGATCTGGCTGGCCAATCCAAAAGGCGAATATACTCACTTTCAAGATCATCGTCGACCATGTGAGCACTACGTGGACGAGCGTTGCCGTTCATAAAAATGAAACGAGGGCCACGTGGCAGTAGCCCGAAATAGTCGACAATTGACTATTCCTTCGGGCTTTGGGCGGTGAATGCGCGATGCGCCCTACAATCTATGGAAGTTCTCGAATTGTCCAAGAAAAAGTGTGCGTTATGTGCATATCTGCCTGCATATATGGATGGAAAAGAGACAAATGTTTCAAATTCCACGGTTCAATTAAATTGCATAGAATACTTCAAATTTATAATATAAAAGATAATCGTTGCGTATATAAGTAATGTAATATTACTTTCCCTAAAATACTTGTGTTTTCCAATTTTTCTGTAGTTGATACATCGTAGACAATTTTGAGATTAAAACTTATTGATATTTCCATCTGCATTTCACATTCTAAAGAGAAATTTAAAGGGCTCTTCTGTCTTTCTAACGTCATTAACATAACGAAGTAATAATCAAACATTTTATTTTGTGCAGTCCAGACAGTACTCCAGACAGTTTTCTATAAACCGCGTTTTTAATTCGATACTTAACAAGGAATACCAAATGTTTCTAATTTAACGTTTAACTTTTTCTCTTTTTTTCACCAGACAATGTATACATTTATTCTTTAAATGTATAGGAATTTTCTTCAAATAGAAGTAATTCAGTGTGTATTTACACGAACGCTTAAAGCTGTTGACTACTGTAGGCTATATATTCCTAATAGAAGAAAGGGCTGTGACTACACACATAGATATATATATATATATATATATATACGTTTATGACGTTCTTCGTTTCAAGCCTGTTACATTAAATGTTGTTGCAGTTATGGTTACTCCGTTAGTTCTTTGTAGCGTAGTGGAAGGCAGTCTAAACTTAGGAAGCACGCATTAATCCAAGTGAATCATGTTAATTTTTTTATCTTCTAGCAACCACTGATCCAAGTAGCGAATGTCTTAGCTCTCGCCATTTTACAAAACCCGCGGAGCTAGAGAGCGTCTGCTATCATCGATTAATCCCCTCGGTCTGCCTAGCTTGTCTATTGTTTCAAAAGATCCTAATACAACTGCGCATTCTCTCGTCTGCAACGAAGATTGGGTTAGGGCGTGGTCAAATTTGATACTAAATATAGATTCTCCCTATTGTTCTTCTCAAACACCTCGTGAATTAAGTCCAATTTGTAAGCGGGAATTCCCCCTCTCGCGGCGCGTTTCGAAATACGACAAATAATGATATTTATTGTTAGAAATTAGTTTTACTTTTAAGACCTTTTAAATTGTTTAATTGTTATTCTTTTTCTAAAATATCCTTTACACACACACACATACTATATATGTATGTAATAATAACGCCCCACCATTGTTAATTGCCTCTGAAAATCTATCGCATATTCTAAATACTCCTTTTTTGAAAGCACAGACCCTATTTAAAATTATGACCCGGGAATGAACAAACTAAATAAAGTAGCTTCTCTATTAACTCACCACGTGCGAACCATTAAAGTTATATTTAGACATGATTCGGAAGCGCGTGCCCTGATCGCTCGAGGCACGCTCTTCGAAAGGAGTCTTTGACTCATATACACCATGGTTGGTTTTAGATGCCCAGTTCCAACCAATTAAAAGAATTCTAAACTGCCAGCGCCCTCATACTATAGAAGGTCCTGCAAAGTATTTTCCGGGGCTTTTCATTTCTGTCTATTTGCCTTGCTCTCCTGTCTTCATCCTTACTTTGTTGTCCGCATCCTTTTGCCGCCACATCCGTCTAATCTAGAAATCCTGTATACTCAAGCTCCGTCAGGTTCCGGTGCCGTTATGCACAACATGTGCCACTTCGTCCAACGTTATCTTACTATATTTTCTTGTGAAGTGTTGATGTCTACCTTCTTGAGAACTCTTATATGGAATAAAGTGAATCCTGAGAATACTGACTGTTTCTCTTCCATCATGTTTTTTCCGAAACTCGAGTGCTTCCACCGCCATCTCTACAAAAATGTTTATTCGCTATGACTACAATTTACAGCGATGTCTTGAGTATTCGCGCATTCCCTGTACTATGCCAGCTCGTGTTTATATATATATATATATATATATATATATATATATATATATTTATATATATATATATGTATATATATATATATATATATATATATATATATATATATATATATATATATATATATATATATATATATATATATATATATCACATTAAAAACCCCATACCATTTTAAAATCTAACATTATTCTAAATTCCCTTGGGCGTACGAGCTAAATTTCGCTTTTGATTCTAAACTCTAATAACCTCGAGAGAAAATATTAAATGGCTTCCTTTTTCAAATAGGCGCGGCGTCCCCAATATTTTAGATAAGCTCTGCGCAGATTATATAAAACCACATGTGACTTATCGACAACAGCAAATCCCTAATCGCGATGATGATCACATGACAAAGTTTATATAAACCGCATGAACGGAAACATGTACGCTTTTTTGATTTTGTAACTGTCTTGGAAAGACGTATTCTCCGTCTAATAAAATTTAATGCCGTAACTTGCCGCGTCGTTTATTCGAGCCACGACTACTCTTCATTCCCAGTAATGTGCTGGACGCCCATTCTTTCCTTGGGTTGTCCAGTATGTTACAATGAGGCGGTAGGATGTACAGACTTGTAACAGAAATTCAAGTTTTGCTGCGCGGAAAATCCACAGTGGAGTTCCAGGCCATATGTACGGTTGCTGTTTGCGGTCTTCGGTCAGGAGAATAATTTTCACGCTGTGGACTTTGTATGTCAAGGTCGAGAGCTCCTCTTTCCCCGTCATTCCGATGTAGTACGTGTTGTGCGCTACTGTTTTGGTTCGAGTTCTGTGTGCTAAGCAATGGAGAGAGACATGTTTGTTTTTCTGAGCCGGAGTTCATCGTGATTTTCAAGCGGAATAATGTGCGCGTTTTTGAAAAAATACCTTGAAGGCTTCATCAAAAAACTGATAATAATAATAATAATTGTGTACGCGTGTATCTGAAAGAAGCTTTACAGATTGTGCCATCGAAGAATGTGCGTCTTTTTTTTTTCACAAGTTATGTAGCTGCTTTTGCTTCTGACTTCGACTTCGAGTGAATCTTCTTAGTGATTGTGTCCCCATTGCTCCGTGTGATAAATTCTTCACAAGTGTCTCGGGAAGTGAAATCCCCACCATTCAAAAATCATCGATGTGTTCTTGTGTGTGAATTTAATTTAGCCGGTATGCAAGCCCTAGCGCTGTACCGTGAAAAAATAAAAATAAAAATTTGTGCAACCGAGAATTTTACAGTAACAAGACAAGCATCACATGACCAGGTTGTATGTCTCCCATCATAAACTTTTTAAAATTGTTTAGTAAACTATGATTGTATGATATTATATTCTTGTTTTAAATTGAAATATAATTGTGATATTGTGTTAAACTTATAAGATGGAAGATAAAACTATAAAGACAGAATTTCAGGAAAAAAAAACAACAACAAATGATAAAATTGAGACAGAATGCAAGGACGATTTTCAACTTGAATATGTAGAGAGGGAATTCAGGGATTTTATTCCTTTTGACCCAGAGGGGGGAATGAAACTACAAAAATGGCTTGCCTATATTGAGCAGAAATTTTGCCAAGCAAATGTTTCAGATGAACATAAACTAAGATATATTTCAAAATTTCTCAAGGGGAAGGCTCTAACAGTTTTTGTAAACACTTGCTTAGACATCCAAGATTGGACAGAATTAAAAGACACTTTGCAAGAATTATTCTTTGAGGCAGATAGCGTGGAATTCTCTGAATTTTCCAATTTGAAATTTGAATATAATGATGACTTAACCAAATATTTTCATAAAAAAATTGATGTAGGAAAGAGATTGGGGTTATCACAGAAATTAATACTAGAAGGCCTAACACAAGGCCTAAATGCTCAAATGAGAATGACCATAGCTGCAAATCCTCCTCAAACCACAACAGAATGGATAGTGTTGGCTAATAAGCTAATCAAAATAAATAATGAAGAAAACAAAACTAATCAAGGGAATCGGGATAACTTTTTTAACACTAGATTTGAAAATAGGAACCAATTACGACAGAATTATTAAAACCAACCTCAAGTTAGGATGATTGATAGCCCACCTCACCAATTTAGACAAAATTACTCCTCCCAGCCTCAATTTAGACCTAATAATAATCAACAAACTCAGTTTAGACCTAATTATAGTCAGCAGCAACAATTCAGACAATGGCAACCCAGAGATCAAAGGTTGAATAGAAATTTTGCACCCAATCCCAATAACCAAATTAATCACCACCAACAATATGCAGACTTACCATCTAGACCCTGTCGAAAATGTTCTAACTTTGGCATAAGTAATGCTTATCATTGGGAACAAACTTGCTCTATTAATGAGAGATTTGATAAGATGTCGGTGTCAGACAATAAACATCATTATGAGGAACCTGAATTTGAAAGAGATCAGGCACCAGAATGACAATTACTGTCATTGAGGGGAAACATTATCAGAAATAATAGGGTTGACAAAACAAAAAGACTATATGAAAATGAGAAACAGAATTTTTTAAATTGTGTGATTGACACTGCTTCGACTATTAGTCTGATGTCACAAAAACTGGTCAAGCAATGTCAACTGAAATGCTATTCAAGTTCTCCAATTAAGGTCAGGCAAGCTGAGGGTGAAATCTTAATTACAACTAAATGTGTATTAACTTTGAGAATAGGGAAAATAATTAGAAACATTTCTGCATATGTTTTGGACAATGACTTGCCTTATCTTATTCTGGGACTTCCTGAGTGTAAAGAGTTTAAATTAGTAATTGATTGTAACCAATTGTGTGTGTATCAAAATAGAATTGCTTTGAAAATGGTTAATATTTGTGAGATAAGTAAAATTTCATTACACCTACAAAATAAATGTGATAATAAGCATGTGGATAATAATAGTAATGGTCATGAAATTGAAGTTTCTGATATGTTTAACCCTTATGAAGAAAATTCGCACAAAGAAAATGATATTTTCTGTATTGATTATGATGTAAATGACAATTTTAATGAAAGCTCTGGTGGAATCAAAGCAGAAATTAATCCAAACTATGAAAATGTTGACATTAATGATCAAATCAAAAATTTAGATGTTGATAGGGAATTAAAGAATTTATTGCACAAAAATAATAGACTGTTTTCAGCTAACAAATATGACATAGGCAAAATAAGGATGGAACCCCAAAGAATAATCCTAAATTCTGATTTACCAGTGAGTCTAAGAGCATACAGGACTTCGCCAACTGAGGAAAAAGAGATCAGGACCCAAATTAAAAATTTGTTAGAAGCAGGAATCATAAAAGAATCACATAGTTCATACTCAAGTCCTGTGACTTTGGCAAGAAAGCGAAATGAGGGAAAAACTAGACTTTGTATTGATTTCAGAAAACTAAATTTAATTACTAAGACAGATGCAGAACCCTTACGCAGAATTGATGATATTCTAGATAAATTAAGCAGAGCTAATTACTTTTCAACTTTAGACCTTACCTCAGGGTATTGGCATGTACCCGTCCACCCAAAAGATACTGAGAAATTGGCATTTGCCACTACTTTTGGCTTATACGAATGGCTAAGACTCCCATTTGGTTTAAAGAACGCCCCTACAATATTCAATAGGACTATCAGGAGAATTTTAGATAAATATAAAGTTAACTTTGCATGCCACTATTTCGATGAAATTATAATTTTTTCAGACTCCAAAGAACAACACCTTGAACATTTAGAGATACTATTTAACATTTTCAAAAAAGAGAATATCAAGTTAAAATTAACTAAATGTACTTTTCTGCAACAACAAATTAATTTTCGTGGATATAATGTAACAAATGGGAAAATTGCCCCAGACAACATTAACATTGAAAAGATAAAGTGTTTGAAACCACCAACTAATGTAAAAGAACTCCAAAGATCCTTGGGCACAATAAATGTGTATAATAAGTTTATTCCAAAATATGCAAAAGTAAGACAGCCATTAAATACATTATTGAAAAAGGGGGTAAAATGGGGATGGTCAGACAAGTGCCAAGAAGCTTTTGAGGATCTTAAGAATTTATTGATTTGTAAACCAATATTGCAATTGTATGATGTAAACAAAGACTGTCATTTATTTGTGGATGCTAGTAAACAACAGGTTGGAGCTGTTTTAAAACAGCCAGGTGAAGATGGGGTGTTGCATCCCATACCATATCACTCTCGTGTATTAAAGGACAATGAGGCAAATTATTCTATTACTGAACTTGAGTGTTTGGCAATTGTGGACAGTTTAGACAGGTATTATCATTATCTCCACGGGGAAAAGTTCACAATTCACACAGACCATGCTGCCTTAGTTTGGCTTAAAAATGTGAAAAATCTTCGAGGTCGACTTTTTCGCTGGTCATTAAAACTAAGTATGTTCGACTATGAAATTAAATACCAGAAGGGAACTGCAAATATTGAAGCTGGCATGCTTTCAAGGAACCCTATTCTAGAACCTAAAACCCAAATAAACCATTTAATTGAACTAAGAAAAATTGTAGAATTTCAAAATAAAGACAATGTACAGGGACTTAAATATAAAAAACTAAATGATGTAATCTACATGAGAAAGAAAGGATTTTTAAAAATTGTAGTACCATTTTCATTGAGGTTAGAAATTTTAAAAAGGGCCCACGAGGATTATGGACACCCTGGAATAAATAAAACAATGCAATTACTCACACCCCAATATTATTGGCCCAAAATCAATGAGGACATTAGTAATTATGTTAAACATTGCCATACTTGTCAATTAAACAAAAAGAAAAGACAGAAAAGGTTTGGATTGCTGCAAGAAGTACCTCCGACAGACCAACCCTTTGAGTGCTTAAGTTTAGACACAGTAGGCGGATTTAATTACTATAATTCCACAAAGAAATATTTACATTTGATAATTGACCATGCAACGCGTTATATTGGGGCTTTTCCATCAAAATGCGTAACTACTGAAACTTATACGAATTGCTTAAAACAAATATTCCAAATTCAAACACCAAAAAAATTGCTAACCGACAGAAATGCAGCTTTTACATGTTCAAAGTTTAGAAGATTTTTAGAGCATAACAATGTGCAACAATTACTTACCTCGAGTCATCATCCACAAACGAATGGGAAGGTAGAGAGGGTAAATCAAACAATAATTACTAGATTAAGGTGCAAAGTACATAACTCAACAAGCAAAACTCCTTGGACAACCCTATTAAATGAAGTAATTAATGAATACAATCATACGCCTCATTCAGTTACCCAAATGACCCCAGCTTACCTACTTTTTGGAATATTGCCTTATGAACCTCATGTTAAAAAACAAGATTTTTATCCTCAGGTGGATGAGGCGAGAAAATTAGCTAAAGAAAGGACAATTAATTACCATAATAGGAATAAAGTAAAATATGATGCACGTTTTGTAGAATCTAAATTTAATGTTGGAGATTTAGTGTTAATCGAAGAATTTCACTATCCTAATACTAGAAAATTAAGCTCACCCTATTCTGGACCTTACACTATTCTAAAACAAATGTCAAAAGTTAATTATGAAATTGATAGACCAAACTTTCACACTAAACGAGATTCTGAAATTGTCCATGCTTGCAGATTGAGATATTATAATGCACCAGAGAACTTAAAACTACACCACGAATAATGACAAACATTAGATCCATTTTTCTTTCTTTTCTATGTGATGCTTAACATCATTATATATATTTTTTAAATTGATATAATTAATTATGTGTTGTCCTACTAAAGATATATTAAAAAAAAAAAATAAATAAAAAAAAAAAACTGTCTAACTTAAACTTTCTTCTTAAGAATACTATTATATGTGAATTTTTTTTGGATCTCAATTTAAACACCGACTATGACAACTCTACTTCTTTAACCTTTCAGTAAATTTCCTATTTCTTGAAAAACACTTTCCTATCACCCAACTCTACAAGCGCGTTGGATGTCGTCCCAACTGTTTAAGATCTTTTTTAATTTTTTTTACTATTTGTTTTTAATTCAACAACTCAGTCACTTAAAGTGCTGAAGACTATATGCTTGAGTAATGACTAAAACAGGGCTGGGATGGCCACTCCTTTTGTCCTCCCATTTCTATATATTATACTCCCACAGGTATGACAACTGCACCTTTTCCTTTTTCTCCATCTGTGTACTATGCAAGATGCTGTTTTTCAACGCAGTCATATTCTGTCGGAGATTTACGGTTAGTCCACTGTACGGCTAAAAGACTCTTCCTCCTTATTAGTCAAAGAACAATATGGAGAAAGAAAACCACTTGTTACACAAACATAAACACAACCCTCACTGCTTAGAGGTAGAATTAAAGAATTTGAGACTAAGAGTTGGGGAACACACATACAACAAGGTACCTTCAAAACAAGGAAATGGATCCACATAAACTTATAATAAATGTACAAAAAAGAATAGTAGATAAATAATTTGAAAATAAAGTGAAAAGTATTGAGAATAAATAAAGTTAGAATAAATATGAATAAGTATAATTAAAGAGTATTGAATAGAATTTTGGAATGAATAAATATTGTAGAAATAAAATGAATATAAGAAATGATGAAATGAGAATAATAAGAAATATAAAAGATATTAAAAAGAGATTTTTGTTGATAATAAGTAATATTGAAATAAAGGAGATAATGGATATTAAGAAAAAATGATGAGATAAATAAAGATACGAAAACTAGATAATGAGTGATATGTTTTGTAATTTTTATGTACAATTGATATATTTGAAGTGTGATTTTATTAAATCTTGTGATTTTTATTGAAAGTGTGATTTTTATTATAAACTGTGATTTTTATTATGTAACTAAAGAACTAACTTTCTTTATATGTAAACAAATCGAGATAATGTGATGTTTATGTATTCTACGTTTGTGAAGCAGAAATAACACAGCACTAAAAAGACTGCGATTGTTTTTTTTTTGTACCCAACTACAAAGGACTTTTTTTTTATTTAAGCCAAAATATTGTAAATTTTTTTGGGTATTCTGCACTTGCGAGATGATGGGTCACAGAACCTACCGAACTGTGATTTTTTTTGTACTTTTCTCAAGCAACATACTGTAGATAACATAATAAGGACAGTGAACTATAAGCTACCATGTGTACCTTACAAACTTTTTTGGACTCACCCCAATGTTGTGAGAGTTGAGGAGGAAAGTACAATAACTTCAAATTATTGTCATGTTCTATTCCATTTACTTAACATGTTTGTTTGTTGATTTTGATATTTTCATTGTTATATTCTATTATTTGTGTGAGTCGACTCAAAATTAAAACTGATGTAGAGTGAAAATTTGATAATTTTTTTAATTAAATTTAATTGATTTTTTTTTGAGATTTTGTTGTGTGGGGTCGGCCGCCCTGCTCAGCATTGTCTTCATTTGATGATAAGTGCATATTTAAATTTAATTGTTTTTCACAGCAACAATATAAGAAATTTATATAATTTACAATTTTCTATAATTGATCATTAATTTCTATAATTTTTTTGTTTTTATTGTGTTCCTAAATTAGTAAATCATTAGTGTATTTTTGTGTATTCGATATTGAAATGTGCAATGTCTTGCCATGTGATCATCATACTAAATTAACTTAAAACATATGTTCCTTTTAAAACTTTTCCAAATTTGTGGTCGACGCCCATTTTCCTCACATGGCCGGGTGAGTCTGTTCTCCAATGCACGCATTGTTGGTCAGCCTCTTCTCGGACGGGGGGATATTCTATAACATTAAAAACCCCATACCATTTTAAAATCTAACATTATTCTAAATTCCCTTGGGCGTACGAGCTAAATTTCGCTTTTGATTCTAAACTCTAATAACCTCGAGAGAAAATATTAAATGGCTTCCTTTTTCAAATAGGCGCGGCGTCCCCAATATTTTAGATAAGCTCTGCGCAGATTATATAAAACCACATGTGACTTATCGACAACAGCAAATCCCTAATCGCGATGATGATCACATGACAAAGTTTATATAAACCGCATGAACGGAAACATGTACGCTTTTTTGATTTTGTAACTGTCTTGGAAAGACGTATTCTCCGTCTAATAAAATTTAATGCCGTAACTTGCCGCGTCGTTTATTCGAGCCACGACTACTCTTCATTCCCAGTAATGTGCTGGACGCCCATTCTTTCCTTGGGTTGTCCAGTATGTTACATATATATATATGTATATATATATATATATATATATGTGTGTGTGTGTGTGTGTGTGTGTGTGTGTGATATTGGATGAGAGCTGTGGCAACATCAAGCGAGACGAATCAGAGGCATCCCCGTCTAACGAAGATCCCCACCATTCTATGGGGAACGCATGACAAGAGAGACAGGAAAAAGCCGCCTCGAGTAAGACATTAAGACGTAACGTGGTAGCAGACGGCTACCCAAAAGACGTAAAATCATGTTCCATAAATGTTAATTGTAACTGTTTTTGTCCTGTGAGTCGTCGATAATAAGTCAATGTTAGTGTAAACAGGTGTGTTCGATATTCAACGAAGGACAACATTAATTCACACACACACATATATATATGAAAGATATAAAATTTAAGTTGATCCCCTGTAAATTTTCTTTCCTTCCCATGCTTAAGATCGCATTACCAAATTCTGTTTTCAAGAACCCAGGAATGTTTTTCATAGCGTCAGCAATTCCTGGGCAAGCCACGAAACTGTACGACTACTTTTCTATGCCCAAATAAGGTAATCGTCCTGCACAACTGATGCAGCTTGCAAAAAACATCTTTGGTCAGCAAATTCTTCAACCGCAGATACCTCTATACTCAAACCCCGGGAATCACTCGGGTGTTGGCTTTCAATTAGATCAGATGTCTGTTTAGCCACTCGGAAATAAATTTCTTTTTCTAATAGTTCTGTAATCTGATCTTATTTCATTACAGAATTTATAGCCGGCAGGATGTTCTGCAGTGAGGATACCAGTTTTAAATTTTTAATTTCAATATGTAATTAATTAATTAGTTTTAATTAATTAGTTTTAATTAATTTTACCAGCACCCGTCGTAAAACTTCATTCGCCCTTTCGTGCGTCGAAAATAGCAGCGAGCAGAAGTGGATTACTGTATTACTGACCTTGGTGGATTTACGCTGTTCGGTGACCTAGTTTTGAATAAGCAATGAAGAAAGGGGAAAATCCGAATTTGAATCAAACCGTGGACTTAACCGGTGAAAATAACGAGCCATCTCACGTCCGCTTTTCCGATGTAAATGTGTTTATTAAGCCCTATTCAAATGAAGTGCCAATCGAAAATTACATCGCAGAATATGAGCAGGTTTCTGAACTGTTGACATTAAATCCTATACAAAAAATTATATTCTTTCGCAAGCTGTGTACCGGAAATGTGGAACTATTTCTTCAATCCAAACCCCTGTTTAAAAACTTCGAAGAATTAAAAACAGAACTGCTTAAAGAATTTAAGACGGAGATAAGTAAGGCCGAAATACATCAGCAATTGTTAAGACGGAAAAAAGGAAGGGAAGAAACTTACGAAGCGTATTAGTACACTATCCAGCAAATAGCTTCGAAAGCAGCGATGACCTCGGAAGAGCAAAAATGTTACATCATAAAAGGAATAAACGCACGCCCAGAAGTAGATCTCCAACTTCGTTCGACAAAAAATTGTGATGAACTAAAAAACATGTTAAAACTATTGGATAAGCAAAATTCAGAGGAAAGGACTTTTTATACCCCCAAGCTACCAGTTTTCCATAGACCTCCAGCCTGGAGTCCACGCTTCCAACAACACCCAGGAAATTACCGACAGTTTCGGCCAAATTTTGATCTTCAACACCAGGAGTGGAGACCGAGGAATAATTTTTATCCGCCCCGTTTCCAGCAACGTCCCAGACCAGGGTTCAACACCAGTGCACCTTCCTTTCAGCCAAGAATGACAATGCAGAATCATAATAAAAACTTTAATGTGAGAACCAACGACAGTGACTGAGTGCCAGTAGTAGAGAGCCTGTTGTGTGGACAGAAAGTCCAGATTTTATTCGATTCAGGCTCAACTCTAAATATTTTACCAGGATCCACATTAAATAAAAATCACCAACTAAATTTCAAAAATTGCAACATTAACATTACAGCTGTGGGACGAAACTTCCAGGTAAGTCAGTATATAATGCTTCCGTTAAAATTGGGTGAAAAAATTGAAACATTAAAATTTTATTACTTACCTAATGTACAATTACCATATGTTATATTATCTGGTCATGCTATTGGACTCTTTAATGTCACTATTAATTTTAAAACTAGAGAAATTTTTCAGGATAATAAATTACTTAAGCATTTTAATTGTACCAGCTGTCATAATAATAATCCTAATAAGAGAAGTGGTCATGGAAATAATGAAAAGTATCTGCATTTTTAAGTAATAATAATGATTTATGTAATGTGATTTCTTGTAATAATGATAAGTGTGATATTGACAATTTAATTCAAAAATTTGATCATGTTTTTTGCATTTGAGTCTTTAAATTATCCACATGAATATTTTCTCATCTTTATAAAATATTTTATAGATTATAAGAGTTAAGAATTTGTTTTATTATATTGAAGTATTAAAGTATGGTTTTGAATCCTCGTAATTTTATTATGTTGAAGGTTAGTCAGGAATATAAGTACTATAGGAGATTTTCTGGTGTAAAAGTAGAAATTCAAGGCGTAGTTTGTCATATAAACGGAGCGTCCTTCTAATAGCTGCTAGGGTACCATAATAAGCCACGGATGATTTTTCACACCCGTCTGCTAATAAATGTTCGCCCACTCCAGAAATTTCTCAAAATAGAAAGAATAGAGAATAAATAAATAGGGAAAAAAAAGTATAAAGAGAGATATGTTTGAATATATTGAATAAAGTGTGAGGAATATTACATATTTTATCAATTAAGAGAAGGATTTATAAGTTTTGAACAAGCATGGGCAGTTTTACATGTTTCTTTCAATTCACATATTGGTTAGAGTTTTAGTTGATTATTGAATGATTATGAGAAGTACATGAATAATAATGAGAAGGAAAGGAAGTTGTTTGGAAGATTGTAAAGAAATTTGAAGGGTGATAAATTTTGATTCCATACATTTAAAAACAAATACTTTTTCTCTTGTATTTTATGATGTGTTTTTGATTTAAAGGATAATAATAATGGTGATAATAATGTGAATGTCAGAGATCCGTTTCCTTTTTGTTTTGTTGGGTGCCTAACACCCCTTTGACTCCACTTATGTGGTTAAACTTTGTGTGTAATTTAAAAAAAAAAAGAAAAAAAAAAGCGCTATCTTGTTTAAACTCTCTTTATGAGCTATTTCTGTGTGTACTTATTAATGTGGATCTCATAAGGAATTGTATAGTTGTAGTATTATTTTGAGAAAAATTTCTGGAGCAGATGTGGAGTTCTACATTACATTTGAGTATTATAGGTGTTTTTTATATTTTTGATATGTTAATAACTGATATTGTAATGAACAAGCATTGTTGACACATGATGAAGATAACCTAACTTTGATGGATTTAGATACCTACCTAAATTTCGTAGTTAATTATACTTATTTAGAGAACTTTTTATGCCAGTTTGCCTTCCACAAATTACCATCTGAATTATTTTAAAAGAATATTTATTAAAAGGAATGTTAATGTGCTTAAGTTAAAGAAAAATTATGTCAATGTTGGGGCTAACATGACATGTCACAGGTTACCCCTAATTTTGTCAAGTATGTTGATGATCTGAGTTATATTATTTTTGTTGACACCGGAGAACCCTTTTGCTAGCACAAGGGGTAGTTCCTCCCCCAGAGGGATGAGCCTCTTTCTGTCTTTGCACCAAGGCACCCTCGTGATCACTGACAATCCTTCACGTTAGACATCACAGAGGATAGCCCATTTCACCTCCAGGTTTGTCACTTATGTCATGATAGGTACCAATGCTTTTAGAATTTGACTATTTTGAAGTGAAACTAGTGACGATGTTAAAGCACACAATGTTTTTGAGTATTACCTAATATGAAGCTGATGCCCATTTACTTAATTAAGAAGTTATAACAAGTTATTTTGAGCTGTTTAATTTATGATCTTATATATTGTTAAAAAACTTGACAGGTATCTAAATTCTATGCTGTAATTGAAGTAACACTTTCAGAATAATATAACAAATCAATTTTATAATTATTAAGGTGAATTTTGAATTTTATAATATTTAATTTAATGTCATGATGCATTCTTTTCCTCATTTGAGTTGTTCTTGTTTTGTTTTTATTTTTCTAAAATTTTTAAAAATTGTCGGGTTGTGATGACCACACAACTCGAAAACATTTTTTGTACATTCGGCAAAATTTTTATTTTTGGATCTTGGGGTTTTCCTATGAGAGCAACTACAGTTGAGAAACTGAATCCATTTATCTACATTTGATCATCCACAAAAATTTTTTTGAAGTGGTGGGAGGAATCTCTTTTAACCTCCTTTCCAACTTCAGAGTCAGCATTCCTCAGCAAACGTGAGGATACACGGTTGTTTGAGAAAAATGTGATTTGTTTATAAGAAGTAAGGTATGTTAAAGGTATTAAATGTGTATCGCTATTGAAACGAATTTTGATGTAATGAAGTTGTATTATTAATGTAACAGTACTTTGAAGAAAAAGAAGAGATATTGATACGAAATGAATGTAAAAATTTATAATATTGTAATTTCGCATGAATAGAGAATTGTTATGAATATAAGAGTATCCAAGGAAGTTTAAAAATATAATAGAGTGAATTTGATTGTGATATAAACAATGTCAGTATTAATAGAATATAAGGTGAGAACTAATAATAATACAATATGTGGACAGTGTTAAGAGATAGTTTCCAGGTAGTGTAAATGTTTATATTGTATTTTATTCATATCAAATATATCAAGATAATATGTCATGAAATCATAGAATTTATGTTATCGTCTTATATTTTGAATACCAGTCTTATATTTTGAACTTATACTGTAATTATAGTTAAGTGCATACGAAGCAAATAAGATGAAGGATAGTAGGGAAACCGCATGGACCTGCTATCTGGAGGAACCATTGTGGACTTTGCCAGATATTTTTGTAATCTGATGCAGCTTGCAAAAAACATCTTTGGTCAGCAAATTCTTCAACCGCAGATACCTCTATACTCAAACCCCGGGAATCACTCGGGTGTTGGCTTTCAATTAGATCAGATGTCTGTTTAGCCACTCGGAAATAAATTTCTTTTTCTAATAGTTCTGTAATCTGATCTTATTTCATTACATATATATATATATATATATATATATATATATATATATATATATATATATATATATATATATATATATATATATACAGTTGGCTCTCTGTTTAACGACTTTCAAGGGACCGTGAAAAGTCGTCCTTAAGTAGAGTTCGCCCTTTAACAGAATTTGTGAAAAAGTCACACATCTCCTCCCAATTTACAGGCTTAGGACTGTCAATACATTTCTTAATCTATTGGCATGTTTTAAAATGTTATTTTTATTATGATTGTTATTTTAAATTATATTGAAAAAAGAGTACAAACAATACAATAAATTAGGCTTTAAAAAAGTCAAAAGGTATTGATTGCTTCATTTTTCGCATTGTTTTCGTTATCCTCTTTTCCGGATTTTCTAAACTGTTAACTGTTAAATGTCATCTTCCATATTCGATGTAATAGAGCGTGGGGGAACGTCTAAAGCGGAAGTTTCATCTTTGTACGACGGTGGCAGTGTTTCGTTTTCCGTGTCTTCAACTTCACTTTCTTTGTCTGACACAGTGTTTTCATTTACTATATCTTCATAAATTTGTTCTTCATTTCTGTAAACTGACGTTTAAACAGATTCATCACAATTGTAGAAATCTTGAATTGAAACATCCTCATCTACAACAAGACTTCTCCATTTTTCAGGGGTAATGTCATCTTTGTTGATTTCTACATCCGTACTTTGCAGTTCCACTACAAGTTCTTTGTGAATTCCGGCAACGCGAAAGCAGTTTTTTATTGTGGGTGAAGAAACGTCTTTCCATGCTGATGTTATCTGGTACATTGCTTCTAAGATTGTAAATTTTCTAATTTTCATACTGTCAGCCGAATTGCTTATTAATTTCCTAATTAAAGACTTCAGATGTTCAGCAGTCCATCTCCTTCAGGCAACACGATGGCGTGCGGTCAACGGAATGCAGACCATTGGCCTACGTGCATACAGACCACCCTGATGAAGCCTATTACGTACTGTTTGGCTGGACACCCTTCGTCCTGTTGCCAAGAGCAACTGTCTTTGCAGCTGAGTAGCATTGTCTGTTCTGTTTCGACGAGCTGTTAACAGTATATACCGGTCATCAGTTGCTGTAGTGGCGCGTGGCCGACCTTACCCCAGTCGACGACTAACATTCCTTGTTTCTTGGAATCGATTTCACAGCCTTGCAACTACACTTTTGGCGACTCCAACAGCGTCCGCGACACTACGTTTTGTTTGCCCGGATTCAAGTCTGCCTATAATACGCCATGCCATGGATTCCGGTAAATCACGTTGTTGAGACATTTTCAAGTCACCTTTTCTCAAAAAGAATAACTGAGCAATCGAATTTCACAGTTAAGGCAGTGAAACAAACGTTTCTGCAACATCCCGATTTCCGCCCTTATGTTCTTTTTCTGGTTTTTGAAGTCATGAACTTTGATTTGCATATGAAGTTTTCTTCTTCTGTTTCCTGCTAGGCTTTAAATTATGGATGATTAATTTTATGTTACTTATCGGTGTAAGTATTTGCGTAATTTTGTTAAAACCATGTGCTCCCCTAATTGTTTTGAGCATTATATATATATATATATATATATATATATATATATATATATATATATATATATATATATATATATATATATATATATATATATATATATATATATATATATATATATATATATATATATATATATATAGAGAGAGAGAGAGAGAGAGAGAGAGAGAGAGAGAGAGAGAGAGAAAGAGAGAGATACATATAGAATTCTATTTCAGTGAAATTTGTTTATATGATAATATGACATATGATAATAGTATTGCTGTATCATTACCATGATAATAAGTTAACAAAATAATCGTGGGAATTACCCAGAAAATACGATGAATTTATCTGTGTAAAAGAAGAGGTGGTTTTCACTTCTTTAAAAGTGATAGTTGGTATTGTTAAGCGAAAATACCTCAAATCGGACTTCTTAAATTCCTATTATGCGCTCTTTGAATGAATGAATAAAATATGTCCGGTACCCAGAGTAAAATGAAGGTTTCGTTTAGAATATTACTTTCAATTTGTGTTTAAAGCACAGTCCTTTGTCTCGGTTCCTTTAAAATATCTGAAAGACAATTATCTCACGTTCGAAAACTTTTTATTTCAGTTCACTTAAATTTACAGGAAATATTAAAATGGAAGTGAATAATTCATTTTGTTTAGTCCAGACAGTACTCCAGACAGTTTTCTATTAACCCTGTCTTTAATTCTATACTTGTAAAGAATGCCAAATGTTTGTAATTTCGATTTTAAATTACTTCGAGTTTATATTTTTTCCACCAGAGTACGCATAAATTATTCTCAAATGGCTAAGTTTTGTCCTCAAATAGTTCAGTATGTATTTACACGACAACTTAAGGCTGTTGACTAACGGAGGTCTATATATTTCTATCAGAAAAGTAACGAAGTGAAAGTATACGTTTGAAGCGATAATGATATATATATGACGGGTGCTTACTTAACACCCGTTATAGTAAAAATACTTGCAGTCATCATGTCTGTAACAATGCTGGCGATTAGAAGGTATTTTTATCAAATAAACAGTCCATCATCCAAGTCAGTTAATTTATTGGTATCTTGAAAGAACCACGCTCAAAGTCTTTAAACTAGAATGGCCATTTTAAACTCTGCGGCGCTGAGCAGCGCACCCGCTAGCAACGAACTCTCAGCTCGATCTGCGACTAATTCTATATTCTTCTCAGAGCGCCCCCCCCCCCATACCGCGCATGCACAAACACCACATGGAAAGTTCCAGAAGTGTCTTTTGATTATGCCAGCATTCTTTACGCGCTAAACCTGTACATCCAAAATAGATTTCCCCGATGGAACTTCAATTTACTTTCGCGAATCGAGGTCACTTCCCGAAACTGAGAAAAACCCTTTCTTCAACGCGTTTTGATAATGATTTCAATGTTAAATTTTGCTATTCTAAAGCCCCCCGTAATTTTTTCAATTAATGTTTTGACACACACACACACACACACACACATATCTATTATATATATTATATATCTATATATCTATATCTTTTATATACTACCTATATATCTACTATATTATTCTATATTATATATAATATATTTTATATATCATATATCTATATATATAATCTATTCTACATATATATTATATATATGATACTACATATATATATACATATATATATAATTATATATATATATATCTCATAAACATATGTATATACACTATATAATATCTTAATATACATATAATATATCTATACATATATCTATATATCATATATGTCTATTATATATACATATATATTATATATATATTATTATATATCACTATATATATAATATATATATAATATATATATATCCCTATAATATTATGCATATATAATACATAGATCTATATATATATTATATACTATATATATATTCCATATATATTTACCCTTTAACACCCCCTATATATAGTATTATATTAATATACTATATACATATTATTTAATATATATATATATATATATATATATATATATCTATATATATATATATATAATAATATATTATATATATAGATGACGAGAGAGAGAGAGAGAGAGAGAGAGAGAGAGAGAGAGAGAGATGTCGAGCCTTCAACTTGTCCTCCTATAATAATCTTTAATTGGTAGTCGTATACAATCATGTCACGTGTGAGCAGTCGTTACGTAAAAGCAACATAGTTTATTCTCCTAGATTAAGATAACTTCAGTTCCAGCAAGTTCATCCGGATATTTCTCTCAAACTCTCACCCGCGAAAAACCCGTCCTCTTCTTTCTAGCTAATCCAACCTTCTTCTGTACTATTAAAACGCCGTGGTATGTTTTCACTCACGGCTTATGATAATTCCGTGGGAGTTTAGCGCGTGAGGAAATTAGTCAGCAACCCATGACATTGGTGAGTCAGAATCGCGTGAATCTTCGTTACGTATGCATTGTTTGTAATAAATTACTCGAATACTCAAGGATATTCCCAACAGCTTCTGTATTGTGCTGCCATCTTTTGACATGTCTTCGAACTATTCTCTGATATCCCTTAAAAATTATAATTTTGAAAATAAATACTATTAAGTCAATTCAGCTAGTTTAATCACCCTTCATGATATCACAGTTTTCACCCTCTCTCTCAAATGAGGACTCATGTGCAGGAATAGCCAGTTCCCACACGGCAAGTCCCCAGAAGATAATTAA
This sequence comes from Dolomedes plantarius, assembly GCA_907164885.2. Classification (NCBI taxonomy): domain Eukaryota; kingdom Metazoa; phylum Arthropoda; class Arachnida; order Araneae; family Dolomedidae; genus Dolomedes; species Dolomedes plantarius. The sequence goes on along the minus strand of OU015493.1, from coordinate 49,496,746 downwards.
TTACAATTAATCTCAAAAATTCGATTTAGAAAAACAAGAAAATTAAAACCCCAATTAAATTTTATCTTTTCGTGCACTTCACTTGATAGAACTGAGGCTTTGTTACATTGTACATTTATCTCTAGTAGAGATAGAACTTGGCAGCGAAAGTTTTCTCGATGAGAATAACTCAGCTGTAAAGTTCGATGTCAGGCACAAACAGATTCCTCCGATTGAGTAAAACGTTCTTCTCCAAGCGAATATCCTGGAAACAGCGCAGATTAGCTCTCCACAGTGAAGACTCCACAGTGATCCTACGTGAAGACGGCTGGCAGCGGTCCTCTTGAAAGTAACTCGGAATGAAGATATATATATATATTAGTTATCAAAAATAAGGAAAAATCACCAAAAGGGGGATAAACGTTCAAAAACTCGGATAATCTGTTTAAAAGTTGAATATGTTGTTAAGTATAAGGTGGTGAAAAATTCTACATTATACAAAATAGTGGCGCTGGAGTCGGAATACGTCATTTGCGAGGGGCGTAAAAGTGTATGTCTCAGAGCAAGACGGTAATTGTCGCTGCGAGGCTGAGATTAGACATTTGGCATAGCCAAATTGTAACAATGACCTCCAGGCATCATTTGACGAAAGAATTGCGATGGTGAGCTATTCGGAGAATAGAGGCAGGACAAAGTCAGACAGAAGTGACCAGATGGCTAAATGTGAGTCCGTCTGTGTTTCATAGATATTGGCAACGATTTTTAACCACGGAATCGGCATCCAGGAGGTTCAGCCAAGGACAGCCATACGCTACGATGAGTGCCGATGACCGATATTTGTCATTATGCACACGAAGGAATAGAACAGCAACTCCGTCTGAACTCAGACGGAGTTAAACCCCACCCCCCTCGCTGCAAGCTCCGGAAGTCCTATAACTATAAGTCCTATCAACGTCAACCGTGCGTAGAAGACTTCACGAAGGTGATCTTTTTGCGACGCGACCAGCCATTTGCGTCCCGCTTACGTCACGCCATAGGCGGGAATGTTTGTAGTGGGCACGTCAACATGTCCACTGGACGCGTGATCCATCGAGGGCTGTTCTATTTACGGATGAGTCCAGGTTTAGCATACAAAGCGATAGTAGGCGTAACTTGATTTGGAGAGAATCTGGAACTCGTTTTCATCCATCACACATTCCTCAAACAGATGCATACGGATCAGGCAGTGTCTGCGTTTGGGGTGGTATCTCTTTGGGTGGAAGCACAGACCTCCATGTCTTTCCCCGTGGAAATGTGAATGCTCACACCCATAGAGATGACATCCTTGAGGCTTATGTGTGTCCTTATTCCGGGGTAATATTTGATGCTTTCGTGCTACAAGACGATAACACGAGACCGCACAGGGCTCGCATATTGGATGCTTATCTTGGGCAGGAAACAATTGAGCGCATGGTGTGGCCAATTCGATCACCAGAACTGAATGCTATCGAGCATGTTTGGGACGCTTTAGGACGACGTATAGCTGCTCTTAATCCTCGTCCTAGGACCCTAGTCATGCCTGCAACTGCTTTGCAAGAGCAATGGCTCTCACTTTCTACCAAACTCATAGACCGAACTCATAGCATCACACATGGCTGTATGTGCTGTATTGCTTTTCGGGGGGATCATACGCCATATTAAAGGTACATCCTATTTGTTTATTGTATAAATATGCTTATTTCTATAACACCATAATTGTCTGGCGATTTCTTTTTATGCTATTTTATACCTACCTATGTGTTGTATAATGTGTAGAAGTTTCATTAAATTCTACGCGTAACTTTTTGAGTAATCGCTATTTTTGCGACTTTTCCCTAATTTTTGATAACCAGTGTGTGTGTATATATATATATATATATATATATGTGTGTGTGTATGTGTGTGTGTGTGTGTGTGTGTGCGCGTGTGTACATATATACATGAATATGATATAAATTTTCCATATTTTAAATTTCAATTAAATTGAAATAAATGCTTTTAATTTATATTATAAACAATAATAATACATCTGTATCAATACACAATGTAATATTTCTTATCCTAAATTCCTAGTATTTAAAAAAAAATTCTTAGCTACCACATAGTAGATAATTATGAAAGTGACACTTTAATAATATTTCTTTCTTCCTTTCACATTCTAATGAGAATTTTATCGAGCTATTCTACCTTTATAACGTCAGTAACATAATGGAAATATTAATTAAATGAAGCAACCGTACGAAATAGCGGAAACATTTTAAAAGTTTGAGTATTTAAATACATAGGAATTCGGCACTTCTTTATACAGTAAAGTACAGTAAAGTAAAATTTCCAGAAATCTGGAGTTCTTGCATTCTTATTATACTCCTATCGAAAGAATGAATAATATATGCTTTGGATTCAAAGTAAAATGGAATTTTCGTTTAGAGTTTCAGCTTCAATTTGTGTTTATAGTAGCGTCCTTTGTTTTATAAATGATTCATTTAAGATATTCGAAGAACAATTATCTCTCGTCCAAAGGAATTTTTGTTTAATTCTCTAAAATTAACATGCAATATTAAGATGCAAGTAAATATTTTATATTCTTAAATCCAGACAGAATTCCAGACGGTTTTCTATTAAATGTGTTTTTAATTCTATACTCTTGTAAAGCATGCCGAATATTTGTGATTTGACTTTAAACTTTTTTTCTTCCAGTCTGACTTTTTTTCTTTCTCTGAGACAGTGCTTAAATTCCTTCTTCAAATGTCTACGATTTGTCTTCAAATAGCAGTAATTCAGTGTGTATTTACGCGAGAGTTTAAGGCTGTTTACTAACGGAAGTCTATATAATTCTATTAGAAGGTTAAATTGTATATTACTAAGCATTTGAAGTATGGATAATATTAAATTTTTTTACGATATTGATAAAATACAAAATGCAAATGTTATACAGGGGATTCCTATTTTTTACCACAGTATTTTTACAAATAAACTTTCGAACAATTTTCACATTTCAGAGTTAAATAGGAAATTGTCTACGGTACTGGTATAGAAGTTGGGGCAGAATGGACTCTTTGCTGAAGGTCACTGGTACGAGTGTGAGCGTGTGTGTATGTTGGGCGGAGGAGAGGGGGAAGGCCTGTGCTGGAGTGGGCAACGGTCAGAGCGGATTTTCTATTTGTCAGTATACACCATGCGGTGGTCCGGTGAACAACCCAGTTTCGTTATCGAAGCGTTCTTTAAAAACACTAATTCTGTAACCACCACGACAAAGTGCATAAGTACAGTGCAAAGTGCATTTTAAACAAAGTGCATAAGTACAGTTCACGCAGAGCATCTGGATGTCAAATGAAAAAAGAATGAAAGAACTTTTTGGAGCAGAGCTCGCCGTGCTTGCATACACTTGAAAGAGTTCTCGACTGTTCTAGAAAGGGAAAATACTAGAACTCGACAAGCACACCACCTAGGTAAAATCTGACAATGAACCTTCGCTAGCCGGCCACCTCTATTCGGCGGCCACTCTTCTAAAAAGGACTAATTTGTACAAATCCGATTCAAGACTCTATAGAGACAATATTATGGCAGATACCTCTCTTCTAGGGCCACACCTCAAAACGACCACTTTTTTTCGGAACCCATAAGAGGCTACCATAGAGAAATTTTAAAAGTGTGTATCTCTTTCTCTCTCTCTCTCTCTCTCTCTCTCTATATATATATATATATATATATATATATATATATATATATATATATATATATATATATATATATATATATATATGTGTGTGTGTGTGTGTGTGTGTGTGTGTGTGTGTGTGAGAGAGAGAGAGAGAGAGAGAGATTCTCCGCGCACCGAAAATTCCGCCAAATTTGTCTCCACTATCACTACAATTCTAAGAATATCGCCAAAGGGTTACATGTTGAAATGTAACGATTGATGACTGTAAATAAACAGTATTTAACATGAAATAAACATATGTTTACAAACATTAACATATGTTTATATGTTATGTATGTAATATATGTTTATAAGATAAACATACGTTTATAATCGTATACAGCTGTTTACAATAGTACTGGACTGAAAATTTCATGTAAGACTTTAAATGTTTAGATACCAGATATTTGCCCACTAGCCGCATAAGTGCACTTTCCCATAAGTGTAGTCAGTAAGGTCCGTTTTTAACGCTAGTCAGGTTAAACTTTGCCATAAAATCGGCCGGGACAGGCTATAGTGATTAATTAGACTTCCACTTCCCCGTCAATAACGACATTCTTTATTATTGACACCAGTCCCCTATTTAAAACTTAAACATCGGATTTATGTCAGAATAGATCACCTTTAAAACTCAAAACCTGTAGGGAGAAAATTAAAAGAATGAAATGTTTGTAGGTTCAATAATATATTTAGTTCGAATGTATGTAAATCCTAATTTACCCGGAAATCATAAATATTGAGTTGTGTCTAAATTTAGCAACAATAATAAAGGCTTAACTATTTATTATGCATAAAGTGGGTACAGCTATAATATGAGTAAGATTAATTAAGATAATGATGAAAAATATATCTTATCAAAATAATCTTAATTAATTTTCATATACAAAATCTGGATAAGACTAGATATTTAGAATTTTAATGGATGCTACTTATTGCGAGAGCAACATGAAGATAAAAAAATTAATAAAAGAAATTTTGTTCACGGGTGTTTTTGGGTTGCCGTTGCAAATATTTAGTTCCCGTATTAAGCTACGGGGAAAGTTCGTAATCGTATCTCCCTTATAACATACAGTGTGTGGCAGAATGGACACACACATTTAAAAGGACAGTATAAAAAGAATGAAAGAATTTACAGAAAAAGGCTTTACACGTTAGGAAAGAACTAAAAATCTATTTTATTTTCCCATTAGGTTTCGAAAATAACATCACTTAGGTGGTGTCTGTTATTTGTGATGCTCTCCGAAGGCGTACTCTAACATTTTCCATCAGTCTGTTGGTCATCTTTGGAGGAATGGCGAGAGCTACATCACTAAAAGCGGACTTTTGAACTCGTTGCACATTTAGGTGTTTTAATGTTCCACTTGGTTTCATTGGTAACGTAAGCCCTCTTGTTTTCACGTTTCAAACCACTCGCAGAATTATTTCACGATCAGGTGCTGCATCAGTTGCAAAGAGTCCTAAATGCCCTCTGTTACAGAGCTCCGTGGTTACAGAATTGTTGTTTATAAAGAACGCCTCGGTAATGTAACCGTGATATTCACCGGACCAACTCATGGTGTTTATTGGCAACTTGAAAATCCGCTCGAACTGTTGCCATGTCCCCCTCCCCACTTTCATTACCAGTGGGCTTAAGAAATGTGGAAGGTCATTCTGCCACACCCTGTATAAGGAAATGAATATTTTTGAGTTTAGTTTTTTGCGCACGAAATAAAAGGGTTATTAATAACACACGCTTTGCAAATTTTGAAACTTTTAGAAATCGTATTTTTTTGGTCTTAGAACTATTGACGTATACATATAATTTCATTGAAATTAATGGCAGAAAATTGTTGTTATGCGTTTTACACGTGGATCTGTGGTATGCATTTCTCTATATGTTTTAATAGCGTATGCATTTAACAACAAATATTTTGATCCTCGGATTTTGCCTGAGTTGAGATTTGAGATGCTGCGTACAACTGCCTTATTTCGGAGGACAACATTTGTTAAATAACTTTAACATGCTGCGAGTGTGGTGCATATGAGTTCAAGAAAGTAGGAAAAGCGCGTGGACTTTTAAAAGATCTACTCTGGTGTGCTAAACAAGAGTAGTTATAAATAAATATTCCTCCGTGTAGAATTTTTAAAAAATTCAGAAAGAAAATTCCCCGTGGCTTAACATAAAGACTTTAGATCTCCGGTTTAAATTGCTCGGCTAATTTAAGCAGAAACTACGATAAATGTTCAAAGTTATTTACTACGTTAATTGTGTTCTACGAGGTGAAAAACACTGATCTTGAAGATACCCGTAAGAACAACTATAATTTTTATTTTCATTTTAAGACTGCAAGACACATGCAAACACACTGATGTGCAAATTAATATTTTCAGGACATAACCCCAAGTTTTCAGTATATACCTTTGTTTGATTAACCTCAGTAAATACCTTTGTTTGAAGAGGTCGAAATATTTGCTCTCTCTGTCTGACAAGGTTTTTCCGGACAGAAGGGACTTCCTTGGTTTAACTCATTAAGAGGTTCGAGACAAACAATATTATTTAATTTTTTTAAAACATTTTCTCAAATGTTTCTTTATAGGAAAAATATCACACATACGTGTTTTCATAAATGTGCCTCTATTAAAATATTTGGTCAGGTAAAAAGTAGTCTAAATACTGCAAATTTATTTTTAAAAAAAAATGAAATTTAAAAATTTTGCAGCTTATAAATCGATTAATATATCTGCCGAAGTAATACTCTATTTGTAAAATGTAACTAATTTTGTGCATAACAAACAAAAAAAAATAGAAACTTGTCTTCATGATCAAAAGAATTTTCTCGGGAATTGTTTATCTCTTTGAAGGACTATAATATCTTATTTTTCTAGAGTAATTTTTGAATACAATAATAGGGAAATATTTAAATAATGTCTTCATTATTATTATTGAAAATAATATGGAAATTATTTTTTATTTTAAAATATTTATCATTTTAAAATAATCATTTTAAATAATAAAATAAATTTCCTATTTATTTAAAAATTTAAAATAAACGGGGGTATTTTATATTTTCATTAGAAAAGAAAGTAGAATTTATTTAAATTTGATATTTTCCTTATGTATATTTCATTTTAAATAAACAGAAAAATCATTGTGAGTAAATAGAACAAAAATTACTTTGAATCGAAAATTCTGCAGAAAGTTTTACGAAAAGAGATCAAAGGAATTCTGCATTAAAATTTCATAATCACGCCTAGCAATATATTTTAGTATATCCTATCAAATATCATAAATTGAAAACCAATTCCGTTTCGAAATTTGTTAATAAATACTGATGTTCAGTAGAGAGATTAGCTACTACAGCACAAAATGCTGTATTAACGATGTTGTTATGATGGACAAATGCGAATTGTGTAGTTTGTTTCTAAAAGCTTTATAATCTGTTTCAAGATAAGAATAACTTGATTTTCTCGGCAACATTGATTCCCGCACCACTTTAACATCAAGACTAAGTTAAGACAAAAATCAGTGATACCTCTTCTTTGATTTGTCCCTTAAGAATTTGCTTAGTTATGTAAGGGAGTGTTTTCTAAGGACGTGCTCCATACAGCAAAATAAAAATGCAACGTTTAGGATGGTTTTTCTATAGAAGACTTTTGTCAATCTAGAGAAGTAATACTCAACCTTGTATTCTCTCGGGCCACATGCATATGTTTTTTTACGTTATGCGGGCCGCAACATAGTACTTCATAATATAACATTTTTATGTACTTCATAATATGCTCCTATCCCTTATATTACTTTATTATGTCAATTAACTAGTAAACGTTTGGTGAAATTCTGCCTGATGAAGCACACTTAAGCTATGCCCCTGCCTGGATATTGTAATTTGAATGAAATTATTCGGCCAATACCCGAAATACCTACATGTTACTTTTTAGTTTATACAGGGTTCCCACCTATATCCGTTGCACCCTCTTATCTCCTAAACGGTGACAGCTTAGGTCATAAAGTTGGTGTTTAGGTATAGTAAAAAAGCTATACGCTGCTCGAAGAGACAACGTACAATGCCATATATTTGCAAATTTTAGAATTAGCGTATTTATATCAAAAACGGTACGAGATACGTTAAAAAAGGCAATTGCAAAGTTGTTCAGCATCATCGATTTAGTAAGAAAAGACACCTTGCCTACATTAATACTTAAAACAGAATCTAGAAAATGAACATTTGTTTGGTCACGATTTCGAAAATTGTCACGTCATAAAGAGTGGAAGAAAGAAACTGAGACACTTTCCTATCTTCAGGATAATTTATTTATGTTGCTGAAAATGCTCTCCATTAACCACTATACACATTTGTTCTCTGGACTGGATTTCAAGCTGTACATTATGCAACATGGCAGGTGTTACGGAGGCACAAGCATCGGTAATGCGTCGTCGAATATCATGCAATGTTGGGGGAGGAGTCGCATATACCTGTCCTTTTATGTGTCCCCATAAGAAGAAGTCCAATGGATTCAACTCGGGTGCGCGCGGGGGCCACTCTACGAAACCACCATACCCGATGACTTGATTCTCGAATGTCTCCATTAGGTAATGCTTTACTTTTAATGTCATATGTAGCGGGTCACCGTCATGTTGGAACCATACATTTCTTAGTTGGTACAATGGTTGATTCTCAACAAAGTCGGTTATTACATTCTGCAGAAGCTCCAAGTACCGTTGAATCGTTGACGTTCCCTCGTAAAATACTGTCCCAATGAGCCTCCATGAAAACTTCCACACCAAACATTTACCTACTAGCGTACTTGATGTCGAACTTCGACAGTATATCTCGGATTTTTCATCGACCAAGTATGAACGTTCTGTCAATTCCACATTCTGTTACGCGAAAAACATGCCTCATCTGTCCACATTATGTCTATCAGGAATGTTCGGTGGACCTCTAAGTTATTCACCACAAAGTTGCACCACGTGTAACGTCTTTCGACATCTCTTGGCAACAATCCCTGCACGGGTGTGGATCGGTATGGATGATCACCTAAATCACTGAGGATTTTACAAACGCGGCTTTTTGAGAGACCACAATTGTCACTGATCATTTTTGTGCTGCTTTGAGGATGGGCGAGAGCGTTCTAGCACATCTTCCGGTTGCACTTTTCGTCCTACATTACGAGATCTATGAACTCGAGGTCGGCTGGACACGCAGCCCGCCTCCCTTAATCGTTTTACAACTTTTACGAGGGTCCGCCGTGTAGAATGCGGGCCTGCAGGAAAATGTTTACGATACAGCCTTGCAGCTGCTTTTGCCTTAAGCCCACATTTACTGTAAATTAACAACATCTCGCAATAGTCTGTAATGCCAAATTTTACCATAACCCTCAGCTTTAACGTATAACACAGCAAAATCATCCTTTTTATACTGCACTAGTCTCTGGTGAACAGGTATGACGTTCAATCCTCATTTGCACTATACATGATATCCGTGGGATTTTTATTCCAGACATGGTTGTTTAAAGTTTTCATAGTTTGTAGAAAACTCGCAACTGGTGGGTACAGAAACATGGACATCATTAATTTAATGCGAATCGCTTGCGTTTCCCCTGCGCCACAACACAGGATAGTATTTAGTCCATGAGATGGTCTTTTCGAGATTCGCTCGCGTTTAAAGACGCCATAGTGTTGAAAATCACGACCAAACAAATGTTTATTTCTTACATTCTGTTTTGAGTAATAATGTGCGCAAGGTGCCTTTTCTTACTAAATGGATGATGCTGGACAACTTTGCTATTGATTTATTTCCCGTATCTCGTACCGTTTTTGAGATAAAAACGCTAATTCCAAAATTTGCCGAAAGATGGCACTGAAAGTTGTATCATCGAGTAGGGCATAGCCTTTTTACTATACCTAGACACCAACTTTATGGCTTAAGTTATCACTCTTTAGAAGTTAAGGAGGGTGTAATGGATATAGGTGGGGACCCTGTTTATGTGATTCTGATAATATTTTATGCAAAGTAGCAAGTATTTAATTTAAAATTATTTTATTTGCAGAAAAAAAATATTACACTATATGCCCTACTCAGCAGCACATATATTGAACAAAATTTATGGTGACTATGCTGTAATAGCCTATTTGCTTGGATTTAGTATATTTTTATAGCTGCTGACATTTTATATTGTCGTAACGATTATAAATTTATTAAGATTGAAATGCATCTTTGTAGTAATGATTTTTCTTCACACAATGAAACTCCCTTACATGTGTACTAAAAATGTCATAAATCGGAAGAAGATATTTCAATGTCCTTAAATCGCTTATCGTAGCAGTCTAAACGAAAGATACTGGACAAAACATCAAAGCGAATCTTTTTTTTTTGCATTTTAGTGTGGAAAGTATTTGATTTATTCATGGAAAATGAAATTGCATTGCAAAAATCTTCTTTCTCAAATTGTATAATTTATGATATAATACAATCTCTCCGATTATGGGTTGAAACTGTCTTTTGAGAAATTCTCTGCCACAAACTGGGGAAAATTCATTTGTGTAACGGTGCCATTTAAGTACGTCTAATGTGAAACAGCAGACTTTCGTTCATATATAATTATACGTTTTATTATTTCTAATCATCATTCGGATCTAATTGAAAATATGCATATTTTCCATGGCATTGTCCGCCGTGAAATATTAAGTCGCATTGGGAAGCAGAACTTTTCAATTAAATTTCAAATTGCTGGTCGCAACGAAAGTATGTGGGAGGCTTTATATACCAAAGCTGGATCTACAGAATGAAGCGAACGATAAAGCCTTATCCTTAAAAGGCTATATTTATTTGAAATTATAATACTGAAATTTGCTTACATGCATAGCTTGTATACTGTTAAAAATATTTAATTGACAAATTCATATCAGAATATTAGCCGAAGAAAATTACAAAGCGTCTGTCTGTCGTAAAGAATAATTCATAAGGCTATGATGTGTAGCTACTAATAATTTCCTTTATAATATGCTGGATTTTTCAAAATTCATAACACCACCACACAGTTTTCTCATACTTATTGGAAATTTTCGACTTAAAATTGAGAGAAAATATTCTATGGTGCCCGGTATAAACGTTTTAAGTCAAAAAAAGTGACTTAAATATACCAAGTTATTGGCTTTTATACCAATTGCAGAAATATAATTTCTATTTGGGACTTTTGTACAAAGAAATGTACTTTTATATACAAAATTGATAGACTTAAGCCTTTTATACAAGTAAAAAGATTTTTTTATCAATACTAACAAATATCTAAAAATCACTTTCTTTGACGTGACCCCTTTATACCGGGCACAGTATCATTAATCCTATCTACAACTGAATGCTAATATTTAATTGAATTCTAAAATATAGCAAGCGTTGATTTCAAGTAAAAAACATTCGAATTGTCAATTTTTATGAAACAATGGTAATTTAATAGGTGGTTTCACATGAATAGAGTTTTAGCTTTTACTCCTTAACTAAATTTTGTTTTGGTTACTGGGTTATCTTTGATTAAATTTCCAATCTGTGCTGTGGCGTAACATTTGGTATGTTGATACTTTAGTCCGTTTAGTCCAACATTTTAGTTTTATTTTTTTAAATCCTTTTGGCATTTCCGTAAATTTTGTAGGCTAACAAATAATCTAATTCTTCACGCAGCCTGGTACTATGGGTAATATCTATGTACGGTGTCACAAAGAATTCCACAAAGTGAATCAAACAGAAAAAATAATGAATATGGAGATGTATGTATGCTGGGGGTGGGGTGGGGGGTTGGAGTTACCCAGTCTCAGTCGTAAGCTAATTAACATCCATCGTAATGAACAAATAATTGCAATTTATTTACATTGAATTGAAAACAACGTAGTTCGTCTACGACGGAATCCAAAGTGGGAGTCCTAATGCTACCCCAAACACAGCAAGCCGTGACAACTTTTATGCTAGAAGCGCCCCCTTGCGCCAAACAATATTGGTTCACAAATAGCATTATTAATGTTCAAAGTTCAGTTCGGTATTCTACATGTATTACATAAATGACGAATTCCTATACATATGAAAGGAAATTTAATAAACTTACAAGAATCATTTTGTTGAACAAATTAAAAACCATCATATACTGCAGTCATTCCTGTTTTTGTTCGGTAGAAAGGGAACGCATAAAAAGTATTCAGAAACTTCATGAATAGCTATAACAAATAATTTTTCACAACATATTAAAGATAAATAATTACAAGATAAAGATAACCTTTTATATACCATGTTTTTAAATTTTCAGTTGAATCCTATAAACTTGACAATTCTATGTATTAATAAATACTCTTTTAAAATTTTTTTGATGGATTATCCCATCAAGTTGAAAGAAAATGAAGTTAATTGGAAGTTAACTTGCGTTTAACTTTTCGTTCCCGTTCATCCGCCGATAGATGGCTGCACCAGTCTACAAAACAAAATTAACTGAAAATAATAAAAACATGGTAAACACCTGCTTAAAGATGGCTAAAAGTATTAAAAAATGCATTGTCATCGTGTTCTGAGCTATCCTAAAATTTTCAAATGTCTAGCTAGTCGGGAAGTTAGTTAAAAATCGATTGCAAGATTTGTACTGGACAAACACACAAACAAGAAAGCAGGTTAATAAAAACATTGAAAAAAATTTTATGCGATGGAGAGGGACCGCTTATTAAAAGTCTCACATAGAAAATACGTCAAAGCTTTACGAAATAACGATAAAGTGCTATCCAAATAAAATAAATAATTAAATTGCAAGTGGAAACATTTAGAAAAATTTTAATTTCTGATTTTAAACATGGAGAAATTTTCAAAATGTACATAATTCGATACTACTCGTCGTAGTCCAAAAAGCGCATATTCTTCTCATGAACTGATTCGTAATCGCTTTCGTCACTCGAAGATAACAGAGTTGATTTACTTTTTGTTACCATGTAGTCGGTGATAAGTTTTTACGACGACAGGTGTTTGATCAGCTGCCTATAAACGTAGCGATAGCCAGATATACACGATCGAAGCTCTTTTTGGAGTTTCAAATAACTAATTTCAAATATATAATTTCAATTTTTGTTCGATACATATTTATATACCGCATAAAAAAATCGCAGAAAAAATCGTATGAAAAAGACCGCACGAAAAATCGTATAAAAAAGACGGCACATAAACAGTTTTGGCTGTATTAATTTTACTGATTCCGAGGATGGGAAACTTGAATGGTTAGGAACTGAAAGACATGAAGAGAAATGTATTTTCTGATTTCTATGATGATTATTATAGTAATATCAGAAGAGCAACACAAGCAGGTCAACGTATCAAAAGCGTAACAAACGAAGACAATGTTCCACCATGACTAAATATGACGATAAGACAAAGAAATACTAGTTTTCAATTTACTTCAAAACACCTACTCGATTTTTCTATACGTTTTATATCGCATTATTAGCTAACGAAATTGTTGAAGAAACATGTAAAAGTGAAGTAATAATTCCCAGTGCATTGATAATGGGAAAAATGAACTGGACATAGGTAGGTTGATTCTTAAGAAAAACATTTAATATCATAAAGGTATTTTAACAAGAAGGTAATTCTTATGGTTTGAAGGGTTCGGACCTACTATGTCATAAAAGAAACAACTCTGTGTTTTAACGGTTTCGTTGAAATTAAGTACACTTAAAAAATATAAGAAAATGCATTTATAAGGAAATAATTGACTAAAAATAAGTAAATTTATATGGACATTTAAATACACTGCTGGCCACTGTAAATGCAACACCCTGAAGGAAACATGCAAATAACATGAAATTTCCAACATGCATTAGCGGAGGTGAGATATGCAAATGATTAGAATTTCAGCGCAGACGCACATCACGGGCGCCTGTGGCGCCACTTCAAAGCGCTGTTTAAGGCTTGGAGATTTCGACGATTTCAAGTTTGGGAATTCTGTTTTTCTTGTGTTTTTTTCAAAAAAACGATCAATTATGCCTCGTCGAAAACAGCGATCATCTTTTGATCAAGTATCCGAGTTCGACAGAGGAAGGATAGTGGCCAGCAGTGTATTTTAAAAAAATCATCAAAGTACAGGTTGATTATAATTAAAGCTCCACTTTGAAATGGCCATAAAAGGAAAATTACTGGACCAAATGTTATCAAACTTGGTAATAGTTTTAAGGAAGTCATGGGAATTTCTTTAACACCAAAAAAAGTTCAAAATTTCACCACCAGGGGGGAATTGGTGCTGTATGCAATATTATTAAACGAAATAAGAGTCGGAATCTAAACCTTTTGTTACACGGGTAACATTTTGTATACCCTTAAGAAACATTGACCTAAACAAAATTACTTTTCTTACAGATCGCTAATTTGTGAAGTTTGAAGCCTGAATTCGACCCTAAGACATGAAGATATCGGTTTGAAACGTTTTTAATCGTTTCTAAAACGAAACTGTTTGTGGGGTTATGCAAAACCGCAATGGCTTGTAATTGGCTTACGGCAGGAAGAAGCAAATGATTTATGGAGATGCGCTTTATACGTCATTTGATTTTCCAGATAAAAGTGAGCCTGTTTGTCAGAGTTCTTATTGTTACGAATTGAATAATCTAAAGAATTTGGCGGAATTGAAAGATGTGATACACTAACATGTCCGTAACATTCCTCCTGATATGCTAAGAGCTACTGTTGAGAATGCAGTAAAGTGATTTAACTTATTTTCAGAAAATGGTGGACGCCACATTGAACATGCTTTGTAACACGTTTCAGAAACGGTTAAACACATTTTAATCCGATGTCTTCATGCGTTATTTCGTTTAACAATATTGCATACAGCGCCATTTACCCCCTGGTGGTGAGTTTTTGAACTTTTTTTTTCTTTGGCGGAAAAGAAATTCCAATGACATCCTTTAAACTATTACCCAGTTTGATAACATTTGGTCCAGTAGTTTCCCTTTTATGACCATTTCAAAGTGGAACTTTAATTTTAACCACCCTGTATAACTGCAGTAGACAAGACATTTTTCACACACTATTATAATACTCGATACTTCTAAATCATTAAAAAAGACAAAGAATAAAATTGAAACATATTGAAAAGTAGCACGAGAGGTTTTCATGTTTACTGAATGGTGTGAAACAAAAGTATCACTTTTAATGAGAGTCGTTCACGTTACCATATTTTATATCTTTTGAAGATCAGCTTTTTTAGTACTTTAATGTTACGATTGTTTGAATGCTTTATTGTGGCTTATACTGCAGTCAACTGTCCCGACCCTGTCAGGAAAGATCACTAACTTCGCAAACTCTCAAAAATACCGATATACAACCAAGTAAACTGCCTCGGTAACATAAGGAAGTGTTATTTTAAATGACTTTGTCAAGCATACCGCCATCTCGCCTTTTTAAGACCAATGACGACAGTGTTATTTTTTCCCCGGATGTTATTTCTGCTATTCGCTTGACTAACGGTCCATAATAATTCTTTTCTTACGGTCGTGTGGCACTTTAACGACCACCCACTCCCTTATCCAAAACCTGAAGATAGTTTCCTACTAACTAAAAAGCAGAACTCTTGTCAAGAGATTATTTTCTTCTGTAGAGTTTTACTCAAAATTCATCATATGTACTAACTCACCCTCGCATTATTTTATTACGTGAAGAATAAAAACATTTATAGAAATGAGTTCTAAAGAATTGTATAAACACCAGAATATAAGTAGATAAACATATCTACTTTTCTTAAACAAATAGATAAATGTACTTAGTTTTTATTTCTATGTTTCTACTTAAGTATTTATTTAGAAACGAAAAAAATAGTTTCTCTGATCAAATATTTCTGAACGGCGCATTTTTTTCTATACCTAAACTAGTATAGGATTCTATGCAACTGAATCGTAAAAAAAGAGCGATTTGATTGCTGAAAGAAGAGTGTAATTCGGTAAAGTATATCAAAAGTGGATATCCTTTTTTTTTTCTTTAGATATGAAACAAAAGTATTCCTTAAAACAGAATTAAGTATTGCAAAACTTTTTTTTCTTTTCTTGGAAATACAACACTGCCAGCTAATTATTTTAAAAGTACGACTCGTGTGAAAAGAGAAAAAAAAGATAAGGCAGCTAGAGAATTATTGTATAAGAAGATTATCCAAGTGAATAACGTTATAAGAGTCTTTGGGGAAATCTAATTAGGGGTATAAGGTGCCTAACCAAGGTTCCGGCATCAAGTCTCCCAGACAAAGAACAACAACAAAAAATGTAGAAGAAAATAATTTAGATATAATTTTGCTTTTCAACTTTACTGGAATATGAGATTAATTTGTGATATCATTTATTAGAAATAGTTATTATTTTCTATAAATGGATGTTGGAAAACTAGTAAAATAATTTTAAAAATAAATAAATAAAAGTATTTGTGCTAAATAAACGCAATGGATTTTAATTTTGTAATTTTTTTAAGATATGGAATATTTATGCATTTATGTGTTTCTAAATCAGAAATTAATGTATTGCCTTACATAGTGCAATAGAGAACGTGAATAGAGAACGTTCACATACTATGTATTCCCCATTTCATTAAACATATGCATATTAAATACATATTTTACGGCCAATATCCGAAGTCTAGCCTATTCGTGAAATGGCCGACCACTTCTATCTTTGTCCAAGTCATTTGGCTACAGCCCGAAATAAAGGAGAATTCACGGAAGTTGATCATACCAGTTCTAACTCCTCTTATTAAACCTGTAAAAATATCTTTAGTTTAGTCAAAGTAGAAAAAATCACTTCAATAAGAGAGAAAAGTTAATCAGAGTCCAAATCGCTTTATTTAAGTTGAAAAGTTAAAGGAATGCAAAAGAATGTTTTTCCAGTTCAAGTACACTTTAAAGAGAACAGAAGTTTCTTTATTTGGAACTCTACAAATGACATGAACTGCTTGCTTGCACAGAACTGATATGTTAGCGTTTGAAGCTTCTCTTTCACAGATGACACTGCATGCATCATTATTCTCTGCTCGGAGGTTTTCCTTGTTCTTACTAAGATCATTCTTTTGATCTTTTTTTTTTCAACAGAAATATCCTTCTCCTGTTTTGTGTCATCTTTCCTGCTGTCACAATATCCAGAACGAAATGCAGTTTGTATTTCCTTTTCGAGTTTTTGTGGGACTTCTTCCGATGTAAGCAGATGTATAATTTCTGTAGGATCTTGAGGAGTACTAAGATCTAATTTAGGTTACACCCGATCATAACTCCCTAAGGTGTCTTTGAATACCTTGGTGAAAGGAACAATATTTTGTTAATTATGGCAATTTTAGAATTTTATCCATTACACTTGCAGTCGTGACTGCTGGCCTTGTATTTAAGGGCGCACCGTATATGTGGCAAGCTTTACCTCCTACAAGCCGGTCCCCTAATCTAGAACCGAGTCAAGTGCCGAGACCGAAACACTTGATCCAGCACCTCCAGAGGTAAATTTGAGAATTTGGAGGACTTTGTAGCCCCAACAGATTTTACGTGCACTACTCGCCATTAGTGTACACGGCGACGAATTTGCAGCGGCGGGCATTGAACCAGAAACGTTCAGATCACTGGCCCGCTGCCTCTTACAACTGGGCCATCACTCCCTTGGTGAAAGGAACAATTTTTCATGTACTTGATGACTTGTACTCTTTCCGCAGAGTGGTTTGTTTTATTAGGGACCATCCAAGTAATCAACAAATTCGGAATATCTTGGTTTGCTTTCTAAATTTATTCCTTTGCGTTGACTCGGACACCTCTTGCCATCTATATTTTTTAACCCTAGACACATTTCTTAAAGTGCACTGTCTACGCTGTTACGGTTCAAAAGCACCGCAACATTAGGCACAGATGAAGGAATCAATTAAGAAATGATCGAGTTAAGAGAAGCAATGACGAGTGATAAATAAGCGAGGGACGTGGACATAGTTTAGAAAAGAAACAGGATGTTTAAGTGCCATTAAGGATGAAAAAGAAACAGTCAAAGGAAGTGTACAATGTGGGGTATGCTTAGACCAGATGAAGATGTGAAAGATATAGGAAGAGGAGAAAGCACACTAACGAGGAAAATGCGTTGAATAGTGATGGTTTGGGCTAAGTGGTGGAAAATCGGAAACAGATGATATTCGAGAAGATGGGAATATTGCCGTGGGAATAATGATGATGGGAGGCGAGTGGCCCCACCTACGAGAAGGCGGAGAAAAAGAAGATTCTGGAAAGAAATGAGTATCCCAATAGAATAGGAATAAAATATATCTGACCAATAAGAAAACAAAGGAATGAACGGATCCAAAATGAAAGGGGGGATGACGGTAGTGGACTAAAACATATACACGCAAGAAAAAGATTCATTCATGGTAAAGAATTATGAAATGACGACTCGCGATCTGGCAGCGAAGCAGCGGCGTTAGACATTTTTATGCAGAGAGCACTAGTACTGTGGACGGCAACCAGCCAGCCATTAATGGGAGTAACGGGAAGTTATTAACCCGAATGCCTCGAGTCCACAATAAGCAGAGAAACCCCTCTAGATGATGGTCAATTTGAAAGAGCTACTACACACGAAATTAAACCCCAGCCAACAGAACTCCTAGGAATAAGGCCCGAACCGGCAACAGGACGAAAGAAATGCTCCACATCCCAAGGAGCTATTAGCGAGATACGACATCTAGCCAACGAGACGGACAATGGAACACGTTTTTGAAGGAGCGTGCAGAATGTCACAGAGCTACGAATAAACCCCACCCGCCAGTGATTGCCATTCGAGGTGTGCACATGGACAAAATATTGGAATGAATCGTCAGTGAAGGTATTGTGCTGTTTATAATTGATATATATTTAACATGTATAAAGTGTGCCTCTCATCCTTGATTCAGATAATGATAGTTAGTGTATAAGAGTTACATGAATTGATATTCTAAAATGGTTATATGGGTATTTCATCCCTTAAATAAATAATCGATCTATGAACGTGTTATGTAAATGGTTAATGTAATTGTGATGATAACTATTGAGGAATAATGATGATGAGTAAATGTATTAAGCAAAAGTTGATAATTGTTTATTAGAGGGAATACCTCGTAATTAACTAATTGAAAGTAGAGTATTAACATAGAAGGTTTACGAATACGAGAAAGTGAATTGTGTAATAATGTTCATAAATGAATTAAGTGTAAAACTTACATACTAAAGATAATGTGTTGAGTTAAATAATGTGTATGAGTGTTATGTTTTTAATAAATCCATCTGTAATTTATCAATCAGATAATCTGTAATTCTTCATAAACACAACGCAGATACGAACAACGTAGTCGAACAAGTAGATAGTGAGTGCATAATTAATGATTGGTAATTCACCTCAAATTGACAACTTAGACCACGGTACTAACCACTGTATGCATCACATTAGACCATTACATACGCTATTGGAAAATTCTCTACAATTGTCCAACTGTAGAATACTCGTGGGCCCCTATTATGGTAAAAAGACCTGCAGTGTATGTGCCACAGCTGCTCGTTAGCACTTTAGAGGACATTCGATTGTCTTGCTAATGCAGTATATGCCATTTCTCTCCATCTTTATTACTCTATATATATTAAGTCCACCTTACATTTTGAATGAAGCTCTTTAAGTAACATGTTTGGTGACTAACCCCTTTGTCGGAATTTTTTTCTTACCTTCGCATTGCCTACATAAATTAATGTATATCGTTTTTGTCTCCTTTGTGATATTTTTGCACTTTTCACCCAGTTCCTTTTCCATCGTTTCCTATTCTGAGAGGAACATCATGCAGTACATCAAAAGGTTCCTTCGCACACATGTAAATGAGTACACCGCCATTTCCTTTAACCGGAGAAGATTTTTATGATCCTTACCGGTGTTGCATCAAATCTCTTAAGTCGTCAGTAATCAATACTGCTCTTCTGTTGTTTTCCCGTTCCTTTTTAAATCAGTTGAACATAATTTCTTTGCAAAATAACAAAACTCCGGAAAACTTCTAGATTTGTCCACTTTGTCTTGGACTTTTCGCTAACTAGCCACTGAATGTCGGGCGCATCGCGAACTGCTCCGTCCAAAGTTTCTCGTTTATGTTTCTCGTTGATTTCGGGGTTCCGACATATGACTGGACAAAATCTAGAAGTAGTCAGACATTTCGCGAATTGACTAGTCTTCGGACATTAGCCGCAACATAGATTTTTAAATCATTGATGTCTGTATGCGAATCTTGTGTGCTAATTCGCACCACAATAAATATAATTTAACATGGCTTTAACTTTTCCATTTTCAGAAGTTTTAGGAAATGCTACTTAAGAATGTTCCCCAATAACAGATCAATACATTATCCGACGATTTAAAATCCTTTCTGTACAACAATTTCTACAGCACGTGATATAAACTAAAGAAAATTAAGGCTTTATGCCGATTTCTATCTCTAGCATTTTTTTCTTGTCTTTTTGGTAATGTATTTAAATGCATTGAATTTTAATAGGTGACAATACGAAGGAATGGATAACTTACATGGTGTATTTGCTTCAAAATGTAATAACTTATTTTAGTGTAATATAATTGTTCAGCCCACTACATGCGGCCAGACTACGTAATTTGTGCCCCATTTAGCAATAACATAAACATCCCCTAACCCATCTGTGTATCACATTTTCCATTTCCTAAAGCCTTATTTAGTATTTCATTACCTAAAACTAATTTATCTAACTACATACGAGTATACCTCTTCGACACAATTTCTGCAAATAAATTCTTTATTAATTTACGCCTTTAAAAGTTTGTAAATGTATCCTTTCACCACAAATGAAGTTTTTAGATATTTCCAAAAGATTATTTTCGATAGCAAAGGCATTTTCAGAGATTAAATATATATATATATATATATATATATATATATATATATATATATATATATATATATATATATATATATATATATATATATTTAAATTTCAGAACTTGGAGGACTTTGTAGCCCCGACAGATTTTACGTGCACCACCTGCCTTTAGTGTAGGCGATGGATTTGATGAGACTGGCATTGAAACAGAGACTTTCAGATCACTGGCCCGTTGCCCCTGCCAACTGGCCCGTCGATTCCTTGGTGAAAAGAACAAATTTTCATTTACTTGATGACTTGTACTTCTTCCACCGCATGGTTTGTTTTATTAGGGACCATCCAAGTAATCAACAAATTCGGAATATCTTGGTTTGTTTTCTCAATTAATTCCTGTCGTTGACTCTGACACCTCTTGCCATCTAAAATTTTTAACCCTGGCCACATTTCTTAAAGTGCACTGACGATGCTATTGGCAAATTCTCTAAAATTGCCCAACTGTAACTCGTGGCCCCATATTATGGTAACAACTCGTGGCCCCATATTATGGTAAACAGATCTGTAGTTTATGTGCCACTTCTGCTCGATAGCACTTTATAGGACATTATATAGTCTTGCTAATGCAGTATATACATTTACTCTCCATCTTTATTACTCTGTATATCTATTAAGTCCACCTTACATTTTGAATCAAGCTCTTTAAGTAACATATGTTTGGTGACTAACCCTTTTGTCGGCATTTTTTCTTACCTTGACATTTCCTACATAAATTAATGTATATAAATTTTGTCTCATTTCTGATATTTTTGTACTTTTCACTCAGTTCTCTTTCCACCGTTTCCTATTCTCAGATGAACATCATGCAGTACATCAAAAGGTTCCTTCGCAGACATGTAAATGAGCAAACCGCCATTTCCTTTAACCGGAGAAGATTTTTATGATCATTACCGGTATTGCATCAAATCTCTTAAGTCGTCAGTAATCAATACTGCTCTTCTGTTGTTTTCCCGTTCCTTCTTAAATCAGTTGAACATATTTTGTTTGCAAAATAACAAAACTCAGGAAAACTTCTAGATTTGTCCACTTTGTCTTGGACTTTTCGCTAACTAGCCATTGAATGTCGGGCGCATCGCGAAAAGTTCCGTCCAAAGAATGATGTTTCTCGTTTATTTCGGGGTTCCGACATATGACTGGGCAAAAGCTAGAAGTAGCCAGATATTTCGCGAATTGACTAGTCTCCGGACATTAGCCATAACATAGATTTTTAAATCATTGTTGTCTGTATGCGAACCTTGTGTGCTAATTCGCACCACAATAAATAAATAAATAAATAAATAAATATATATATATATATATATATATATATATATATATATATATATATATATATATATATATATATATATATATATATATAACACAAAACAGTGATATATGAAGAGTTAAAAATTTATTGCAATGAAATTTGTTACAGAGGTAACCCATACAATAAGATTGCATATAATATCATAACAAGATGAACCAGAGATAAATTATTTATCAAGATTCAAACTTGACGAAAGAAACGGTGAAACAATGCTGCATCAAAAAATGAAAAGCAAAAAAAGCTGGTATAGGCGTGCGTATGCAAATAACGGAGATATGCAACCAATCAGCGTAAAACGATACGATCGGCAGTGTAGGCGATGCCTATATAAGACAACAGGGGACCCTCAGTGCATATATAAGACAACAGGGGTCTGGCAAAGGTATTAGATCGGTTCCTGCAGATACAATTGCAGGTTATCACAATTTATGTGACTTTGAACAGGGTGTTATAGTCGGCACAGAAGAGATGAGAGATAGCATCTCCATGGTAGCGATGCAATTTAGGTTTTGCACACGACCATTTCACGAATGTACCGAAAATATCAGGTATTCGGTAAAACATCAAATCTCCGACAGCGGTACGGCCGGAAAAAAGACCTTGAATGAACGGGACCGTCGACGACTGACAAGAATCCTTACACGAGTTAAACTTGCAGCACTTCTTCAAATTGCTGCGGATTTCAGTGCTGGGGCATCAACAAGTGTCAACTAATCGACGGACCGTCATTGATATGGGCTTTCGGAGCCACAGGCATACTCGTGATCCGTTGTTGACAGCACGGTACAATGCTTTATACCTCGACTGGCCCGCCAACACCTACATTGGACTGTTGAAAACTGTCTGACGAGTCTCTTTTCCAATAGAATCAGGCGGTCGGACGTGTACGGGTATTTTGACAACCTCATGCATCCATGGACCGTACATGTCAACCGGGGGCTGTTCAAGCTGGTTGAGCCTCTCTGATGGTACGTGCGTGGTACTCTGTGAGTCTCAGTGATACTTGGATGGTACTCTGTGAGTCACGTGCAGTTGGAGTGATATAGGACCCCTGCTACGTCTAGAGTCAATTATGATATGTGGCGGGTACTTAAGCATCCTGTCTGTTCCTCTACACCCATTTATGTCCATTGTGCATTCCGACGGACTTGGAGACTTCGAGAAGGACAATGCTACATCATCCACGTCGAGACTTGCTACTGAATGAAAAAGTCTAAAATCAGAAAAGGATCACTTTTCTGATTTTAGACACTTCCATTGTACACCTAAATCCCCAAATCCCCAAACATGAACATTAATGAGTATATGTGGTATGTCTTGCAACGGGTTGTTCAGAAGAGATCTGCACCCCCTCGGACTCCTATGGAATTGTGGACTGCCCTGAAGGATTCATGTTGTGAACTGCCTCCAGGATACCTTCAAACATTAGTAGAGTTCATCCCACGTCATGTTCGGGCAATTCTGTGTGCTTGTGAGGGCCCTAACGATATTAGGCAGGTGTACCAGTTTTTTTTTTTGCTCTTGAGTGTAAATAGAAATGTTTATTTTCCGTTCCCTGAAAATTTTGTAAAATTCAAAATATTTCCATTTCTCTCATCTGAATTTCTCGTTTTATCTGTTAATGATTGGTTGTTTTATAAGTTATAACTACTTAACCATGAAGTTATTTAGAAATTTAAATGCTGTTCATTTATAATCACACGTAAACGTAAACGTTAGTACACAGTTATAATTACGTTATAATCCATTTTTTCTCAAACAAGTACTCTATTTTCGAAATTTACATTATGCAAATGATTTTTTTTAATATTTACTGCATATTATCATGGGAAATAATCAGTAATGGATCAGTCATAATCAGTCATGGGAAATAATCAGTCATGGGAAATAATCAGTATCATGGGAATAAATCAGTAATATGTATAATTTTGAAAATTATACATATTACTGATTATGATGTCCCGGGAATTGACTGAATGTTTTATACAAAGAACTTAATACAGTGTGTCAGTAAAATAATGGTGTGGTTTCAAATGGTTATACAGAGGCTGTTCACACATTTTTTAGACGATGTATATTGTATTCACAAAACTAAATTAAATAAAATTCTTGTGTTTTAAATGTTCTATTTGACATCCCTTATTCTGATTTATCTTTCAACACCGCAATTTCCAGGATTATAATGCCTTTTGAAGTGTCAGAACAGGTATTCCTTCCCATTCCTCCTGAACAGCTTTCCAGAGTCCTGTAAGGGTTTTGGGACGACGTTTGGATAATGCAGATTTTAAAAGTCCGAAAGCACAAAAATACATAGGTGATACATCGGGAGATTTAGTAGGGATATCAGTGAAGGGTATGGCCTTGATACCAGTTTTTTGTTAGATTTCTTTTAGGAAATTAACAGTGGATTTTGATGTGTGACTGCTAGCTTTGTCCTGATGGAGTCTCACAGATTGATGGCACTGTGGGTAAAGCGATGGTATTTCATTCAGAAAAATTGGCGATAAAATATGTTCCTCATAGTATTTGGAGTTAATCTTGACATTTTTTTCCACTCTCTTTATTTTTTACTTGCCATTATAATAAAAACCAGCAACAATCATGAATGCCTTAGAAAAACTTTCTTTCGATT
Organism: Dolomedes plantarius; assembly: GCA_907164885.2. Lineage (NCBI taxonomy): Eukaryota > Metazoa > Arthropoda > Arachnida > Araneae > Dolomedidae > Dolomedes > Dolomedes plantarius. The sequence goes on along the minus strand of OU015493.1, from coordinate 49,472,200 downwards.
CTTTGAACCATGTACTTAAATTTTTTCTCCCCTTTTATGATAATAAAGGGCTCTTTTTTTGTTGCAATCATTTAAATACACCCATGATTCATCTACTGTGACAATTGTTTTCCATTTTTCTTTGGATAAGTGTTTCTCATATAGAATTCTGCAGCGTGTCCTGCGTTCAGCGATATGATTTGGAAGAAGATGCACAGTGCGTTTATTCGCTTTCTTAAGATTTAAACCAACGTTTATCATTTTGTTTACCGTGGACACCGAGCATTTTAATGATTTTGCAACTGTCCTTTGACTAGGGGGATTTTCTTTTAACATTAAACAACGTACCTTTGCAATAGTCGAAGATGTCCGTTTTTTCCTTGGATACTTGTTTGGAACTTTTGTCCCACTTGAGGCTCCAATTTGACGTTTTTTCCTTTCTTGTTGACGATATTACCTATCGAGGCTTTAGATATCACAAAACCATGATTTTCACATCGTTTTTGGATAACGGAGTATGCATATTTCTCTTCGGAAAGAGCATAAATGTAGTCTTCGAACCACTGCTTTGTTAAAAACGCTATTTTGAATAAAAACAAAACTTTCAAGCCGCAGACGATAATTTTGACTTTTAAAAACATAGTACAATTGCAATTATTTCTTTTGCAGCAAATGATTTTCTATTACCGCTTACCAAAATCGTCTAAAAAATGTGCGAACAGCCTCTGTAGTATGTAACAAATCATGTTGAAGACAGGAGCCATACCTTAAATGAAAGAGAAATACTCAAAGTTTACGTGTGCGAAAGCTTACCTGCAGAATCCAAATTACTCCGGGACTAGCGCTGGAAAATTCTGGAGAATTCCATTTATCGGTTAGGATGAGCTCCTTCACATTTTGCCCCAATCATGCGAGTTTTTTTTTACGAAACATTTCCTCAGCTATGAATCGGACAAAAAGGGTGCACTGTCTTCCCTCTACGGTCTCCAGAACTTATCCCCATGGATATTTTAAGGGGGGGGGTTATGTAAAAACTCAAGTGTATTCTATTCAAGTTCGAAATATGGACCACTTAAACGAAAGGATCCCTGAAGCTGTTTCCTCTATCACGCCGGATGTTCTCTGCCATGTATGGGAATAGACTGAATATCGTCTTGACATCTGCAGGGCAGCTAAGAGAGAACACATCAAAATCTGCTGAAAAGATAACAAACTTGAAGATTTTCTCTTCAATTTGACGTATATTTCATCTCCCGACAATGCTTTGTTCCGATTCTATAAACATTAAAACCCGACTATTATTTTGGGGACACACTGTATAATACTTGTTAAACGATTTCGCATGATGTCAAATTTGCCCATCTAGGAGAAATAGACACCTAATGTTATAAAAAAAAGAATAGAAACAGATCTTAAAACAATTTATGAGCGACAAGGAAATAAATAAATCTGGGACTTTTTGTTGTAATTTCGTTATATTGCCTAAATTGTTAGTATTTGCATACATTCTTTAGTCTTTTTTCCAGCTTCTCCTTTACGTGTACTTTCAAACTTGATACAAATGCATTCATTCCCACTATTTCCGCACACGGAGTTTCCAGTTTTATGGAAAGAACAGACATATAAATTTGAAAAACAGTCTTGTCGTTCCAATGTATTGCAGTCTCTTAAGAGAGGCGTAATAATTCCTCCTAAAAGCCTAAAGAACAACTCTGATATATCATTTCACAAGTATGTATAGCGAAAAAGCATTATTGTCATGCATTTCGTTTTCTTTTCTAACATACAGACATCGTTGGTACCGAACGCCTGTATTCATCCATAGCCGAAATGGAATGGTTGAAGTACACATAAATTGGTTCGTAACCGTGTTAAAAGATATTTCGAAACGCATATATGGCTTCATAGCGCTGAAAGAGTTTGTTCCCTACACTGATTAAACCGTAGTAGATAAATATTCGGTTGAAAAGTTTGTATGGATCCTCACATGCTTTTTCCGCATGAGTGGTATGTTTCCCTCCTTTACTAAAAATTATGTTGCTTATAAACTGACAGTTTAATTAAATGATGGCTAAAGTTATTTCATTGTCTGGCTTTTCGTAATTTGCTCAGAAATGGGAAGTTCAGTTTGGTTTGCAGTAATAACAGAAATGCAAAAGCAACCTTATCTCTTTATATATGTAAAAATTTTGTCAAATCATGGCTTGAAGAACTTTTTACTAATGCAATGACGTTTTTCTACAGAAATTCTGTTGGTCGAAGAGACTTCCCAGCTATCCACAAAATAATTTCCATATTTCAAAGCATACATCAAAAATATTTATCCTTTAAAGTCGAAAAATAAATAGATATGTAAACAGAACACTTAAAAGAATGATTTATAAAGTCAAAACAATTTCCAAAGCAGAGCCCTGCATAGTATGCTTCAAATCTCATAACTGAGGTAGGGGGTACACATTTTATGGGTATTCCATTATTAAATTTTATTGTTATGTTCTGTGAGTTAAACAGGGTGTTTTTCTTTAAATAAGCAACCATTAAAAGAAGGAATCATTGGTATAGAAATCCAGCTATGAAATTTCAATTCTCGTTCCTGGGTGCCATTAAATTTTCACGTTAACTCATTTTTTTTTCCTTTTTCGTGGACTTCAAATAAATGCAGATGGATATTCGAGATGGAATCATATCGAATTCTTATTTTTTGTATAGTATTGTAAATTTTCAATAAAAGTAAATGTTCTTTCTTTTATTAACAAAACAGCTCTAAACAAAATATGGAAATCCCCCCCTGAAATGAGATACCACCAACTGACATTTGCACTTCACGTATAAAGGTGCCCATATGAAAGTGAGACATTTTTATTAGCGGCAGAGGTCACATATTCAAAACTTTGCATTTGCACCGAGAGATGACGTTGTTATATCTCGAAGCAAAGTTGTTTCGATCGGAAGGTGACAGTGAGCTGTTTTCTCGTGCTTTAGAAGTGGAAACACATGTTGTGACACGAATTTGTCCAAACAAGTCCATCGAGCGGTTATTCAATTTTTGACGGTAAAGGGTGTCAATAAAGCCAAAATTTATCGTATAACAGAATGTGCATGGGCATAAGTGTCTGTCACGGTATGCAATATTCAGAGGGTTTGGTGAATTTTGTAAAGAACGGGGGGGGGCAAGGGATATTAAATCTGCTCACTCATGCTTGGCCAATAACATGAAATCTGTTGCTGCCATGGACAATATTTAGTGTCGAGTCTTCCGCTAGGATGATCTCTACCATCCCTCCTAAAGCCCTGACGTGACACACTGCGAGTTCCACATCTTCAGCTCACTGATAAAGTATCTCAAGAGAAACCGCACATAGGGGTATTATCCAACCTAGCCGGCCAAAAGCAAATGAGGCGGGGAAACCGCAGCTAATAGTGAAAGAAAATAGTGGGAGAATCTACTTACGGCCATACTTGATCCCAAGTTTGATTCAATTACAGTAAGACCAGTTTAAACCTGATACTAAATTGATTATCTCCAATCTCCAATATTTAATTTGACTTAGTGACAATATATTTTAGTGTTATTTTTCTGTGTTACAAACACTTACTTATATTGGATTGCGAAAGGCCAGGTATGTACGTTTGTATTTAACATGAATTTGTTTACATTTGTTGATTTAAAATATAAAATAAGGTGGTATGAAAGATTTCATATATCTGTGTAAATTTTGTTGGTAATTTCACTATTCGATAAGGATTTTTTTATATTTCCCGAAAAGTCCCGATGATTTGTTCTACCTTACTTGAAATTTCAAGTGATGTAGTAAATATCTTTGAAAAGTATAGCCGCTAATACACGCTAAATTTGAAGATATTTCATTCTGATGCAAATCTACGAATATAAATTCATAAATGATAATCTTTTCAAAAAATTCTTAAATATAAACTTAATAAAACTATTTTTATTATAAACTATATTTATACTCTAAATCTCCAATTTATGAAAAGATTTACACTATGATATTGCAAATTTTAGTTTTTTGAGTCAATTTATATTACATAAACTATGTTTTTTTTGCCAAATAAAATACAATTGCAACCACAGAGTTAACGGCTATCTACTTTTTTACAATTAATGCTAATGTAAAAGTTAATTGCTAATTTAAGTGTTAAAAGGCTTTACATAAATTTCGTTTATTTAGAAAATTTATTTCCAAAGAAAAACTACTTTAAAAAGTATAATAATGTGATAAACTAAAGTAATATGAGATTTACATCAAGTCTTGGAGAACAAATATTTTTAGCCAGCTACATCCTACAAATACCCCAGTGTGAGCCGGTTCGCTAACGATGAAAGGTCTGGCACGCCGTTCATAACTGGTTCCGTAGACAAACACGAACATCCAACTCTCAAATTTTCCAAAATATGGAGAACCACTGAGACACTTTCTTGAACTGACAGTGAGTAGTGGATATGTAGTGGACTAACTATGAGTAGTGGATATGTAGTTCAGTATCACTAATACTGTATGGCCACATATTCCAACCATTGCAGAAAAAACAAAAAGGTCTCGCTTTCTTTTGGGCCACCCTTATAATATAAACTAAAGACCATTAAGGCTTTAAAACCAATTATGCCTTTTACATTTTTTCAAACTTTTTTCTGGTGCTTTTGGTATTGGTATCAAATACATTGAATTTCAATTAGTGACCATATTTTTAGGGAATGGATCATTTACATGGTGCAATGCTTCAAAATGTATTCACTTATTTCAATAAAATATAATTATTGAGCTCCATTAATGCATCTACGTAATTTGTTCTCCAATTAAAAATTACATAATCATCATGTAACACATTCGGGTATCACATTTTCCATTTCCTAAAGTCTAATTAAATATTTCATCGCCTAAAATTGCTGTTCCCAACCACAAAAGCATATAATTTTTCAAAGCGATCGAAATACCTCTACTACGCAATATCTTCGAAATAAATTCTTTATTAGTTTAGGCGTTTAAATGTTTCTAAATGTGCACCCTGACCACAAATGGAGACAAATTCTCCAGTATTACGCTCCGGCCCCTCTCATACACGAAACTTCGAAATTCTGAGAAGAAATACTCTGTGTAAACAGAGCGAAATTACTTTTGTTGACATTCTGATTAGATAACCAAATAAAGACAATGATAAAATACTGTTTGTAAATAAAGCCTGGAAGCTGAAATTACATTAGGCTTGTCTCGACCCTTAATTATGGTTATGCCAAGAGTAAAATATGTCCTCGAGATGCCGTAACCCTTTTTTTCCTCTGCTATTTTTCGGTAGATACAATCTTTTCTTTGACACTTACTGAAAAGTTCTGTGAAAGTTTTCTTAACGGAACTCCCATGATTGTTCCTTTTAAGGGGTAGTGCTAGTTTGTAAAAATACATTTTTTTACTCGAAACTAAATTACTCAAATGTTTTTTTATTATCGACAAGTATCTAACAATAAGTTATATCATGACCCATAGGAATAAACATGTCATTTAAGACGCACTTGCATTCCAAGAAATCCACACAAAAGGAAGAAAAATCTATATCTATATATCTATATCTATATCTATATATATATATATATATATATATATATATATATATATATATATATATATATATATATATATATATATATATATATATATATATATTTATTTATTCTGTTTTTGCGTGAATGTAGGCTTAAAATAAATCTCCTATGGTTTTTACATTTAGAAATTTGTCTAAAGTAATTTATTTACGAGGCATTATATAAAAGGCATAAATTGAAACGAGATATATTTCTTATATAATATGTGCATGGATTTGAAAGACTCTTTACTTTCGTAATGTGAAAAAATATATTTGCAAATTTGTATTCAGAAAAATACCACGAAGGGCTTAGCTACACATGATGACTAGAGATTTTCGATGTTGATCGATGCTCCACCATTAAAGTTTCTTTCAGTGCGGGTATCAGCTCATACAACTACTGAACTAAACCCCGTAACACACCGTATTGATTAATGTGCTGATACATTTTAAGCCTATAACTAGGGTTATGTAATTTTCATATTTACGAAATAGATGCGAATAAATGCGAACTTTGCCGATAAAAGCGCATAAATGCGAAAATTATTTTTTTACTACTTTTTGGGCAAAAACTCGGCGATAAACGGCTTTTTTAGCGAAATTATGTAAAAATAGAAAAAAATTATTAACATAATTGCTTAAATAAGACCATCCACGGTCTCTAGCTAAGAGATCTCACGCTCCTTCGGATTTGCTCTGAATTTCACCCGGACAGTTTGTGCGTACCAGAGTCATCAATGGATACAACCATTTTCACCGAGAGATACTTACAGTACCAAGAGACTCCTTTTGATGTTATACAGATTTTAATTGCAACGAAATGCTGCTACCTTGACATTGCAAAGGCAGGTATAAGCCTCTATAGTCCCATTTATAGCGTAGATGCTGAGAAATATTTTTTTATGTACAAAATAATAATTAATGACAGAAGGGAAAGACAAAGAAGAGAATGTGGAGACTACTACAATGTTATCTTTTAAATAAGAATTTTGATACTAACCTATCCAAGTAAGTAAAATTGTGATTTTTTCAATAAATGCAAAATTTTTAACTATAATTTTTGCGTATAAATGCGAAATTTTAAATATTGTATTTTTTTATTGCGAAATTTCGATATTTTTTATGCGAAATTTACGTGCACCTACCTATAACCTATTATGAGTAAGAAACAGGAATTCCGGCGAATGGAATCGTCAGCTTCATTTACACATTAATGTTTCGAAAAGAATTAATAAAGAAAGTAAAGAGACATGCGTTTTTAAATTATTAAAAAAGAAATTCCGCCATTCTAATTTATTTTAAAATACTAGTACATATAGTACATAAATGTTCAATGTTCAGATGTTAATCGATGAAGTCCTATTACGGGGGAGGTTCCCCTATTATATTTAGATTTAATTTCTGCAATCAAAAAAAAGAAAGTTCATTTTGAAGGGAAATTGCCAATGCGACATAAAAAAAACAAGATTTCGATGTAACTCGATCTTGAATTTCCAGCTGGGTTCTTTTGAAGTCCAACAAAAAGAAATGGAGTTTCCAACCCTTAAATTTAATGGGGCCCAGAACCGAGAACTCCAGTCCTATCGTCGGATTTCTAGAGCAATGATTCGTTTTTTTAAGAGTTACTTATTTTTTGAAAAACAAAAACAATGCGTTTCAGTCTCAAAACTAAACAATTAAATACAGTAATAGTGTGTCCATAAAATGTATATATCCTCCAACTCAGTTGTTAGATTTGAAGCATGCAATGTGATGTTCTGCTTTGGAAACTGTTTTAAGTTAATAAATTCTTGTTTTAAATGTTCCATAAACACAAGTATTTATTTTTCGGATTTAATGGATAAATACTTACAATATAGGCTTTGATATATAGAAATCTTTTTCGAATGAAGTCTCTTTGGTCCATAGAACTTGTGTGGCAAAATGTTATTACTTTAGTAAATTGTCTTTGATGACAATCATATGGAATGACTCCGTAACAACACCTTGCGTAATGCTTGAAAGAGAGAACATCCTGTTTATCCCAAATAAGTCTCTAAATTTATAAATGGTTCGTGATTGAAAATACTCTTTTACTTACTTAATTTTTCTCCATAAGTTTAATTTTGGGTTAGCATGTGGTAATTTTCTCTGAGCTGGGTTAACACTATACTGAAATATAAGGTATATTGACAAATATTACCTGTTACAAAATTGTTACTTATATAAAGAAATTTAAGAAAATCATTTCTTCAGTTTGTAGGGTCGCTGATGTTTGTCTCATTTATGTCACTACAATCCAAAGGGAATTTTCTTTTTCTGATACTGGGTAAATAGACCAGTAGGTAGGGAATTAAATCGGAAATAATTCATACAAAAGTGGAAACTTTTTTAATCACTTTATTTTAGGTCAAATATGATTATCCCCAGTTTTCCCCCTCCGCTGAGACGAGCGCTGGTGGTTAGGTAAAAAAAATTGAGTGAAAAAGAGGTATCTTTTTTAGTTTTTACAAAATAAATTAAAACCGGTTGATCCAATCAAAGAAACAGTAATATAAAATTTTTAAAGCATTAAATTCTGTGTAAATGAGTACTAATACATAAAAATTACTTCGGTTATAAGGTTACTAGCTTGTCTCGAATTTTCCGTTATTTTTTCAACTTTTGCTAGTAAGTGCGATTTTTACTAGACTTGTGTTTTTCGGGGAAATAGGCCAGGGGGGGGGATCCCGGAATAAGAAATAATTAAAACAAAGGTGGAAACTTTTTTAATCTCATTATTTTACGGAATATCCCGAGTTTTCCTCCTCCGCCGAGGCGATCGCTTGTGGTTAAGTCAAAGGACATCCACTAGGTTCAAGGTGACCAGTCACCCCACCAGATCGTCTTCCAGTAACTGCCAAGTTGCGATTTTGTACGGTTTGTGTTCGCTGTTGTTCCATGATTTTCATTTTGCTTGCGTTATTATTTCATTTCGCTACTTTACGTGTCTCACAAAATGTTCTAATCAGTACCAACAATGTTAGACCTTTGTCCAGTTTGTGCAGAATCATTTGAAGAAGGTGAGACAGTAGTTGTGAAAGATAGAGGGGTTAAAACATTGATAGAATTCAGCAAAAAGAGAGGTGATGGTACGCATATTTTTTTTTAAAAACTGTACGACTGTCGAAATTCACGTCAAGTGCCAAAAAGTTTATACAAGAGAAAAATCCATTGCTGCTGCAGCAAAAGCAAGTATTAGTGGTTCTGGTACTCGACGATCTAACGTACCAACATTCAATTTCAAACGGACTGTTTTTTGTGTGCTGAGAATGCATCAGAGGATTTTCATATATAAGAAAAACCTGAAACAAAACATGACCGAGTAAGTCTTGTTACAACCACAGAATTCAAGAAAAATATCCTTGAGAAAGCTGCGGGAAGAGGAGACAGATGGGGTGAAGAAGTGAGTCTTCGCGTCCACCGTGTCAGCGACTTGGTTGCTAGTGACGATAGGTATCACAATTCTTGTTTGAGAAGGTTCCTGGCCAATGCTGCAAAACATGACACTTCAGCAAGACATGAGGATGAAAATGTGACAGCTTCATTTAAACTTATTTGTAAGCAGTTGAATGAAAATCAAGATGAATGCGAGTTTTCCCGGCGTGAATTATTAAAAGATTTCAAAGGATCCAATCCGTCTGAAAAAAACTCTCAAGAGAAGACTGGTGGGAAAATATGGCGATGACATTATTATGACATCAGGATAGAATAGACAACTCATTATATGCTTTCGTAACACTAGTTACAAAATGTTGAGCCCTAGTTGATGTAGATCTCGAAAAAATAATGAACATGAGAGCATTGTTAAAGCTGCTGCAGGTAAAATAAGGGAATACATAAGATCCAAGGTCTACGACATAGATAAGTACCCTCATCAACAAAATTGTTCGGAGAATGCTAGCAGTACATTCCTGAATCATTGCACTAACTTCTAAATTCAATTATCATGAAAGGCAAACATGGAAAGGAGATTGGTAAATGGAAATCCACGGTAACTGCAATTTCACACTCAAAAATTTCTGCAACAAGGCCAAAATCTTTTATTTCGTGAATACAAGTAGGTATTGGCGCACTTTTGTCAAGGAAATGTGATTCTAAAGATTTAATATGTATAGCTTATGCACTGGGCTTTTGCTGTTCTTACGATGAAGTCATAATGTTTGAAATGTCTTGTTTATGTCTTTTTACAGCATCCAAGAGACAGTGTATTGCGTGGGTCCTTCTGATTGCTTTTTGATAACGCAGATATCAATGTAGATACTTTAGACGGATCAAACACATTTCACGCAATGGGTGGAATTCAGCGCATAACCCCTTCTTCTCCTCTTTCTTCACAAGACCCAAAGGCAAGAGTGGGAGTGATGCCAAGCCCTGGGATTGTAGGAAAATCTGGTGCTATCCCATTGATACCTTTTCAGAACAGAACAACACTGAGTAGCATCATTATTGAGGACCTTGGTGAAATCAATTATGCAGTTGAAGTTTTGCCAAGCGATTTCATGTGGATTTATAAAAAATAACAATGCGATGAGACCCCAGTTTGGAATGGCTTTGTGGAAGACATTACATGTACAAAACAGTACTGTAAATCACAAATTATGTTTCTTCCTTTCATCAATTCTCCTCCCGCAAACTATGACACCGTGTACAATTCTCTTGTTAGTGCAGCTAATGAATGTAAGACATTACAGCAGAGCCATTATTTTGTGACCATCGATCAGCCCCTTTACTGGAAAGCTCGGGAAATCATTTCCTCAAGTTTCGTAGAATCTGAGCTTGGGTCTGTAACTGTCCATTTGGGGTGTCTTTTTATCTACTAATGTTCTTCATGGAAGCAATAGGATGCATCATGGATGGCAGTGGGTTGCAGGACTATTGAGCATTGCCTATGCTCGGGAATCAATTCAGAATCTGATGACGGGTCATGCATTTTCGAGAGCTGTCAGGGCTCATATGATGTACCTCTTGGAAATTGACCGTTCTTTCAAAGATTGAGATTTCAGATGAAGAGCGAGATGCCATCAGTGACGTAGAAAGTTATTTTTTTAATAACATACTGCTGTAAAAGTATTGTTCAGAAGTTTAATCAGAAATTTGGAGAGCTGGAAAATAATGGACCTACCGCAAAACTATGGGTGCAATATTTTCGAATGGTAACGTTGATAAAGCAATTCCTCCAAGCAGAGAGAAGAGGAGACTGGAAGCTTCATATACTTTGTGGGTAAAGAATGCTGCCTTACTTCCATACAAGTGGCCATTTTTTGCACGCAAAGTCTGTAACACTGTACTTGCAGAACATGCTTGTCTTACAAACAAGCTGATTCCTACAGAGTACAAGAATTTTGTAGAAAAGGGCTTTTCGACCATTCTGCGTTCTGAAAAGTACTCATTGAACGCAGAATTAAATGCTCCACAACATTTAGCTACAGCTATTTTTTCTTCAAACAGGTACTTTCCTCGAAAAACACAATTATATCGAAAATCGCTCTTGCTACCAAAAGTTGAAAAACTGACGGAAAATTCGGGAGAAGCTAGCAACCTTATAAAGGAAGTAATTTTTCTGTATTGGTACTCATTTTACGCAGAATATAATATTTAAAAAATTTTACATTACGGTTTCTTTAATTGGATGAACAGGTTTTAATTTATTTTGAAAAAACTGACAAAATACCTCTTTTTCACTCATTTCTTTACCTAACCACCAGCGCTCGCCTCGGAGGAGGGGGGGAAACTCAGGACATTCATATTCGACCTAAAATAAAGGGATTAAAAAAGTGTCCACCTTTGTTTGAATTATTTCCGAATCCGGGATTTTTTCCCCCTGCCTACTGTCCTTAAAGTAAGACAATAAATTTTTTTCTTAAACAACGCGGAGGCACTTGTCGTCAAACATTCGCCTATACTACGCTGCAGTTTTACTATACATTTTATTATGGGGGCACCATATAGGCGGGCAGATTTACCCCTTATGAAGAGACGATCCAAAAGGGAGGCATTTCTTGTGGCGCAACGCCGGGATTCGATCTGAGCACCCTCAACACCGAAAACCAGCGCGCTGTACCCCAGGGCCGCCACAAGCCCTTGAAATAGTAAAAGCTAAATTTTTTTAAAGACCAGTTTATAAGTAATATGTTTTCAATGGAGGAATATTTTCACTTGCCTTTTGAGTATGGAAAATATATATCCCATACTCAATTGAGTATGGGAATACCTTTTGAGTATGGAAAATATATATCCCATACTCAAAAGGTAAGTGACCATCCATATATAAACCCTATATAATATACATACTTTTTAACTGAATATTCACCTACGATGACTCACCATTGGTTTGTAAGGTTTGGACAGTGTGAGGAGTTAAGGCTTTCAGCGCTATGAATCCATATATCCTATGGTCCAAAACTCCTCATGTGTTCTCACACAACCATTCAATTTGAGCTATGGACCAACTAGGTTAGTATGCTATAGATAAAAACAAAAGAGATGAGTGTTTTTCCCACTATGCGTTAGTGAAATGTTTTATCAGAGTTAACTAAACTTTTATATACGTGGGCAACACTCTAAATTTTTGAGAGAGGGGCAGAGGATATGCGGCTAAAAAGTTATTGATCGGATATTTAAATTTGAACTCTTTTATGTCCGCAGACGATAGTTTTTGGTAACAGTTGCAATTTAGCTATCAGAGAATAAATTTTGAAAGAGGAGAAAATAGAGTTGACACAAGAGCATTATCGAGATATGATTTTCTATGATATTAACATGAGGCTAAATCAAGAATAATGCCTTTAACGTCTACAATTAGCATATGGAAATTAAGCTCCATCTCGGGCCACTCTATTCAGATGGTTTACAGAATTCAGAAGAGGTCAAAATTTTCTCCTGGAAGACACAGGAAGACCTTTGTTAGCTGTAGTTCCAGAAAATGTGTCGGCCGTACGAAAAATGCTAATCTAGGATAATCACTGTACCTACCAAATGATACAGAAGGAACATAACGTTGGATCTGCAGCTATACATAAAATTATTCATGAAGAGAAGTATATGAAAAAATTTAGTTTGTCGTTGTGGTCCCCCCATAATTTAACAGAGCACCAAAAAACTGAGCATGTCAGAGTGAGTAAAGAAACCCAAAAATTACATAATGATGGTGGACACCACATTGTTTCTAAAATCATAACTGGTGATAAAACGTGTATACCTTTTTTTGACTTTCCAGCAGGTCAAAAAGTCAAGTATGGGTTTATGAAGATGATTTCCACCAACATGCTGAAAAGACAACGATGAATGAAAAAAGTACTGTAAACCGTGTTCTTCAGAAGCAAATGGCTGGTCAAAGCCTTAAAGCTGGAGGGACAGATGGCAGTTACAGCTAACTGGTACAGCACTAAAAGTCTTCCAGAAATTCTTCGAGAGGTTGGGGGACTCATGTTTCACCATGATAATGCATCTGCACATACAGCAGAGGATGAATGTCGAATTTCTTGAACAAAAAAAAAAACGATGATAGAATATCCACCCTATTCTTCTGGTCTAGCTATGACTTTTGGCTAAGTTTTAATCTAAAAAAATGACGTGTGCATCGTTTCATCCCGAAGATGAGATTGATGAGGCTATAATAGCATATTTTTCATCTATTCCAAGACATGGATGGCTTGAAGCATTTAATCTTTGAAAAATTTGCCTACAAAAGTGTAAAACAGATTGTAATGTTTTTGGAGGGAACTAAAAGGAACGATTTCAGTGTGACTCTCGTATAAGTATTGCTCATCTGTTAAGAAATTGAGTCACATTTCTAATTGTGAGTTTTGGAATAGCACTCTACGTACAAGAATGGAATTTTTCCGCAAAACATCGAACCTATTGTACCAATTCTTACCTTTGTCCTTTGAAATGGGCATCCCGCAGAGCACATTTAACTTCAAACAGTTCAGCTCTGAGAGGGTTAAGGTAATTTTTATAGACCTCAATTTCCGCTTGCTTCTTCGGATATCGCTCCAACAGATGATCGTCTTAGCTCTTATTCAGTTCCCTTGGCACCTTTGGTACCAGATCTGTTAATTGGTACCACCAAAGACAATAATTTTTCGATTTAATACAATATCTGTTCTTTGGGAACAGTGTATTTGGGGTACACTGTACTTGGGTACAGTGGGTCCCGGAGCAGTGTGGGCTGCAAGGAAATAAAATGTCTGATTTCTTGGCGAAAAGAGGAACCACCATCTTTCAAAGAGCATAAGGTCCTTAGCCCCTTTAATTAAACTTACGAATAGAAAGTACAACCATGTACTGAAGCCGGAGCTCTCTTATTTTGAAGGGCGAAAAAACTGGGGATGTCTCTTTTCTCCTCTAAGCGGCAGTTGCCCATATTAGACTTTTTACAAGCCACGACGGATTGTCTGACCATCTTATTAGTTTTAACTAAACAGATTGTCCTTTGTGCAGTTTATGCAATTCTGGTTAAGTTTTAACGTTGAACATTTGGAGAGTCGCACTGTAGTACTGAATTTTAGTGACGTGGTTGAGAGGTACTAGATATTCCATGAGCGAATGACATTACAGTCAAGTTCTCTGCATTGGCAAACAACATGAACAACACATTCTTAACAAAGAACAATGATTCTTTAGTTTGTAAAAAATTATGTAGCTAGTTGTGCTGAAATGGCATTCATGTTACGCGATTTTGTTGAATTTGGTGATGATAAAAAAATGTGGAATAACAACCTAAAAAAATTAGGCAGCGGCTACAAATTTTGGCAATACTAAGAAATTTTAATTTGGAATAAAAATTGACATATTTATTCATTTAATTTGTTTCTAGCTGTAACAATAAAAATTATTTGTTATTGTTTGTTTTCAGTTAAGGACACTAAATTTCTTAGATGAGTGCTTGCGAAATCAAAGATCATAATATTAAATTCTTCATATAAAACGAGCAGTAATATCCAGTGACATCATAATGAGTAATTTCTATAATTTCCTACATTACTTCACGCGAGAATACACAGTAAGTGCAAAAATTATTCGATTTGCATACTATAAATTCTGAGAAGAGAATATTTATTCAGAGGATGAAATTTAATTTATTAACGTAATTAGCACAGTCTAATGACGTCAACGTTTATGTGTGATTGAATAAACGTCAATTAACAGTCTAAACTATTTCATGGTTAAGTTATCATAACTTATAAAACAACCAATCAATGTCAGATAAAATTTGAAGTTCGGTTGGGAGAAATGAAATGATTTTGAATTATACAAAATTTTCCGCAACCGGGAAATAAATATTTCTATTTACTATTTATTATTCGCCGCAAGTCAAATTACTCGATGACATTTTGACGCAAACTGGAAAATTTAAAATGGAAAAAAGTCAAAATCATGTTACAGAATATATAATGAGATACAGAATGATTTAAATTTCAAGTTTTACGTGAATATCGTATTTATAGAGATAAGTTGCAGTTCCTTTGAACTCTAGTTTTATGTTTGTTAAAAAACGAAACGAAAAAGTTGCAGTTCAACGCGAAATAATAAAATGTATTAAAACGTTTCTTGATTTCTAGTATCAAGATATTTATTTGATCCAATTTAGGATATTTATCATTCATATTAAAATGTTATAATCCTTAAATGTATAAAGGTTTAAATGCTAAATTCATAATTAAATTAATGACGCTATCCTGACGTTACATTATCTAAATTCGTAGTAAGGAATTTCATTATACAAAAATGAATCTTTGTGTTTTAAAACAAGATAAGATAACATAAAAAAACTTGGAACAAGCTATATGCATTTTAAAATATGGGGAAACATGTATTGTTTAAATATGAAATCCAATTGCAGAAAGTGAGTATATATATATATATAAACACCGTCATTAATTAAACGCCTATTCGAAATTTTCCCGTGTTGTTTCAATAAAGTATATCCCCTCAACCCAAATTCTGACCTAAATATAACCAAATTAACCAATTAAATTAATCTCCTAATGTCCCTTATACATATACAAATACCCTTATAAATCTGTAAAATAAAGTAAACGTCTTCCCTTATTATCACAAACAATCCTTTTAGAAATCTCAAGAATAAAATAATGTACTTTCTTAATGAAATGTATTTATTTTCCAAAAACTTTCAGTTTTAAAAAAATAAGAGAAAAATATGTTCCTCAAATAAATGAATAAGATTTCGACATTTTAGAAAATTTCACGGAATACCTTTCCCTTTGTTCATGCGATAATGTTGATAAACTGTTCACTCTTAATTAAAAATGCAAAATAAAGATTAATGAAATTCCTTGTTTGCAAATTGTTGAAAGTATAAATTTAGTAAAACGTTTAAAGGAAAACGATTTTATCTCGTATCAGCTTAGGGAATTCGTTGTAAATAAAATTTATTTACAATTAATAACTAATAAATAGCCCCAAAAACAGCAAATCTATGTCATTAACAAAAAAAAAAAATTATTTATAATGATAAATAATGACTCTGTGATCGACCATTAATTTTTAAAATCCATTAATGTTTTTTGCTCTTTAATACATAACCTTTAGAACCATGGATTTTTTTTGCGATTCTGTGAATAATGAATCAATTTTTCAAGATGCTAAAGCAGTAGTTTTTGTAATTGCCTTTAAATAATGGCCTTGAAAGAATTTGATTATTTTGAAATAATATATGACGCTCAAACAACCGTTATTTCTTTAAAATTTTTATAGATTTCTTCACTGATGTGGGTAAATTTTTCGTCTTAACTAAGCGAGGAGTGGGTGTTGTATTAACCTACTTTAATTCCGCAAATACTGGAGAATAATCTCTTTAAAGTTTATAGGTTACTAAGAGGAGAAAATACCTTCAATCACGAAATATTTTATATTCAATTTTTAACTCTATAAACAAAATGATAATATTTTTTCTTTTTTCTTACGACAATAAAGACCCTTACAATTCAAAAAAAGGATGTTTTTGGCATAATAATGACTGTTCTTCAAAAAATTTTTTAAATGCTAGCATTTTTCAAAACCTTTCATGTGTATTCCAAATCATTTAAAAATCACAATTTTTTTAATATGTTTACCGTTTATATAT
Source organism: Dolomedes plantarius (assembly GCA_907164885.2). Classification (NCBI taxonomy): domain Eukaryota; kingdom Metazoa; phylum Arthropoda; class Arachnida; order Araneae; family Dolomedidae; genus Dolomedes; species Dolomedes plantarius. Next base: position 49,455,513 of record OU015493.1, on the reverse strand, counting down.
AAACATAATTGCGCACCCAGTTCCTTTGTTTAAATCTAAAGCCATAAATAACGAATTATTTTAATTTGTCTGTAATTTTTTATGTTTCTTTATGATTTTGCATCATTGCATGGTATAGAAATTTGAAAAATGTTTCTGGTTTCAGGGAATTGAGCACAGTTTCGTAACCAACACTTCAGTTTACAATCCTCAGAAATTTTACAAAAATTAGAAAAAAACTAATGCGAATGGAGCATTTTGAAAAATTCTAGAATTTTGAAGAATTTTTTGAAAAAATGTCTTATTCTTCCACAAAACATTTATATCAGAAAATGCGTCATTCAAAGTGTCTTCAATGTAGTAGAAAGGATTATTAATTCTACTCATTTTGAATATAGAGTAAAATATTGAAAATTTAAAAACACGAGGTTGAAGGTCCCTTGTCCATTTAAAAAAACTTTCTTACACTTTTAGATATACACTTGGGCTTCTTTTTAAGGGGATGGTGGACCTTTCAAAACGATTTTTGAAATTTTTACCACAGAGATATGAAATTTTGTATATATATTCATTATAGTATAATAATATTAAACACCTTATAAAATTTTATAAATATTTTTTGAAAAATATTTTATAATTAAAAAATTTAAATTAAATTACCCTTCTTTAAAATGCTCCTTGCGACTCAATTTTAAACTTTTCCCCTTAATTTTGCATTTATATTGCTTATAAATACTTTCTGAACAAAGTTATGTATTTTTTTGTACTTTCGTTGAATAGTTAATTTTTAGAAAATATTTTTATGCTTGTACTCTGAATTTTCGCGAAATTTTTGTACTTTTCTACACTAAAGTTAAACTTTTATAACCTAAATGACCGCGAATCCTAAAATGGATACATAACTTTATTTTGATGTATTACAGGAATCTTTATTATGAATTTCATAAAATTTCGTCAAAAATTATGACGCGAGGAGCATTTTAAAGACTTTCAAATCTGGAAATTTCTCATTTTGAGAAAAAGTCATTTAAAAGATAATTTTTTATCTACCTTTAATACTTACTACTCTAAAGCCACCTATTTTTCATTTTTCTTTTCACTGCACATTTTAAATGCATTTCATTCCAATATTTACATGTTTTTAAAATTTTAATACACCCCCCAAAAAAATTCCAATTTTTGCTCGATTTTTGGCAATTTGAAAGTCCACCATCCCCTTAACGAACCTCTATTTTGCGAATTATTCCTTGGAATCAAGAACATTTTGCGAATTTCTTCGTAAAAGGACCTCCGTAAAATAATTTAATGACCTTCTTTTGTGTTCCAATATTTTTTTCTTCATATATCTAAATATATTTTTGGACATTTAAAACTTATTCTTTCTTATAACAGATTTTATGGTGATGAATGACCTTGAACTGGTTTTACCAGTCACCTAACTCAAAGAGAGCAGTAAAATCACTGTCCTCCTTTGCATTTCATCAAGGAAGTGCAACCTTTATCCCCCCCCCCCCACTGTCCACTTCACTAGAAAAACTTTCAATATCCAGAGTCTTGCCGATAATCAGAGTCGTGTTGGTAATTTCGGTTCTTCTATCTGGAAAATGTCAAAGCGAAAGTGCTTGAACATCAAACAAAAAAAAAAAAAGAATTATCATGAGGTGGAAAAAGTCGTGGAGAAAAAGGATATTGGCATAAAGTTTGGTATTCCTCCAAAAAGCTTATCAACCATAATAAAAAATCGTGATAAGATACAAAATTATAATTCGTAGAATTCTTGTTCAAAACGTTTAAAAACATGTGTCTATGAAGATGTGGGTGAGGCAGTTTTCAAGTGGATACACTCAATGCGAGATAAAAATGTTCCGATATCTGGGCCTTTCATAATTGGGAAAACTCTTCAACGTGCGAAGGCATTGGGATACGACGAATTTGGAGGAAACAATGGATGGCTTATTTTTTCAATGTTTGCCTCAAAAGACATTTAAAAATGCTTTGGGGGAAAGCAAAGGAAAGCAGGATTAACTGTCATGTCACATGCAAATATGACTCGTCATCAGAAATTGAAACCATTAGTTATCGGAAGAAGCAAAAATCCAAGATGTTTAAAAGGCGCTAAATCTTTGGAGGTTGACTAAGTTTTTAACAAAAAATCTTGGATGACTTCAGAAATTTGTGAAAAATGGGTTCAAAAGTTGGACAAACATATGATTGCAGAGTGCCGCAAAATTGCTCTAGTTTTTGACAATTGCCCGGCCCATCCGAAAGAAATCAACCCAAAACTGAAAATGTTACAGTTTCTTACTTACTACCAAACATTACGTCAAAACTGCAGCCAATGGACCAAGGGGTGATATAAATTTTGAAACACACTATCGCAAGAGAATAGTGTGAAAAGTTATCACTGTGTTTGTGAACAATCAATCCATGCCAAAGATCAACTTAGGGGAAAGCATATCGGAAATTTCCAAAGAATGGAACTATGATGTCACATATCGTACTATTCGCAACAGTTTTGCCAAAGCTGGAGTCTTTGTCAGCAATGAGAATTCTGCAAGTACGGAGGACGAAGACGATATTCTCTTAGAGGAATTTTTAAAAAATGTAGATACAGCTAAGGGAAAAAGAAGAAATTAATGATGATTTGCTGACTAAAGATTTTCTTTCACTTGGTTCTGAAGCTGAAACCTGGGAAACACTAACTAAATAGTATATTTTGGATAGAGTGAAAAATAAAAATAATACAGCAATTAATTGCGATGAAGACGAAGATGATGAAGATTGTGAAAGTAACTACTTTCACAATTTGTCTCCGCTTTGCTCAATAAAGGAAGTTGTGATGACTGTGCATCAATTCGGCGCACGAGTCTTCATTTCTCCAGCCACTAGGCCTTAAATATTTTAGCTCCGTATGAGTCGCAACAAGGCCGTTCGGATTTACCGGTTTCTTTAAAAAGAGTGAATCGAGAATTTTCTAGCGGTGTGGCTGGCGGTGAACATTCCCGTAAGGGTGTTCTGCCGTAGAGAATCACCTGAGTTTGAGAATATGTAGTGCCGCAATAAGGAAGGAACGAGAGTGGTGATTTATGTTTTACATTTGAAGAAAATAACTAAATAAATTTAAAGGATGAGACGTGTGAATCAGGAGCAGAACCTAACTGTAACATTGTGAGAGAATTATCCACAGATGGAGGTGGATTATGCCAGGTCTCACTACTGCGTGCTATTTTCGTGTCCTCCAAATCCGTGTATATTCTACTAATGCGTGTACACAGCTACCACGTGGTTGAAAATAGCACACTCGAGTAGTCAATTATTATAAGTGAATTCCTTTCCGAATACTATTGTGTATGAAGCTGGTAGAAAAAAGATATCAACCAACCGCGTATTGTGAAAGTTAATGTGAATTCTACAAATGCATGTAGTCAGCAACCAAGAAGTGAAAAGTACAACACTTGAGTTATGATGTATGTGTGAAACCATGACTTAATTCCTGAGTGTAATCAACCAAAGGCATATGCTAAAAACTCATATTTGTAGACATCCGTAATTCCCATGTGTTAAAATATCACGTGCGGTAATGTGTCTCCATGTGCTTCTCATTCCATTTTTCGTCAAAATGGTGAGAGATTGTTTCCAATTTTTAATTTTTTTTCATTTGTCTCGTTTCATATTTTAAGTGATTTTAAGAATGTTATGGGTTATTTTTGATAATATGTGTTAAGTGCTTGAAGAGTGTGAAATGTAAGAATTTATATAAGTATTAAGAATTTAAAAAAATTGCATTATGTAATAATTGGTAAAGAAATAAGTTGATCAATCAATAAATGAATGCATTTTAATTTGTGCTAGTATCTATGTAAAACATCCCCACTGCTTGCACTATCTAAATATTCTAATCTATACGCTAAACTTAAAATTACACAATGCAATGCAATCTTAATTCAACATGATTAATTTAACATAATCTGAAAATCCTCATTTTAAAATAATTGGTGCACTTATTTTAACAAAGATGGAAATGATCATGATGCAGAAATCAACAAACCTTCCTATGACGAAATGCTAAAATCATTTAAAACAATACGACGTGGATTACAGTTTGAAGAAAATACGCCTGAATGGGCTTTTGGTGCATCGCAAAGGTGCGAGACGTATTATGAAATAAAACACTTTTTCAAACAAAAAACTCAGACAAAATTAACAGACTTTCTCAGTAATTAAATTTAAGGACTCATGTGGTAATGTATGCTTAAAATTACTTGTTATAAAAAATGCGATAATGTCATTAAAATTCATTAATATTAATATAAAATTATATTTTTTTTAATTCAAAAAATAGTGTATTCCTGGACAATGTTTTGTTTTATTCTTGCTTTCTTTGCCTATTTATTTTTGACGGGTAAGATATAAAACAAATAGATAATAATTTACAAAATAAAGGAGTAATTAATTCCTTTTTTAATAATATTTAGTGTTTATTAATTTAAAATATGTTTTGTGTACTTTAAAGTACTTTAAAAGGTGAATCTCAATTTAATGAATTTCCCATATAACGAACTTATTTCGGAATTTAACGACTTCGTTAAATAGAGGTCCGACTGTACTTCCGTTTTTGCAATATACCAAAATCAGTATTTCCTTTTTACACTGTAGATAACTATGGAAATCTCCATTAATTGGATCATCCAGTATCCATAGGTGAAGAACTAATCTGAGTTACCTGTAAAAGAGCACTGAAATGAATATTTGCCTTGAGCCAATTTAATTAAAGCTTTTAAAATTCATTCATATTACTCATAAGAAAAAATTAGTATTTTGGGTATCCGTAATTTTAATCTGAAATATATAATTGTTTAAAAAAATTGATATTTTGAGGACATTTTGATTTCATTTATATATCACTCAAAAGTACCACGATTTAAATTGGATTTAAGCCCCAGGCACCTTAAGAAACCAAGAAAAATTTTCAAATTACACCAAAAATATTTATTTTGAAAAAAAAAAAGTTTATTTCTTGTCATTTTTAACTGAAGAATCAAGACCCGCCGTAACCTAGTAGCAACGCGTTGGGCGTCGGATGGAGCGAGTTCAGTTCGGGTCCCAACGAGCGCTTTAAAAATACCGTGTGTACGCCTTATATGGCGGGCGAAATCAGTACACTGGAAAATCCGTACACGTGGTTGGGGGAAGGTGTGAACCCTGCAGATACTGCTGTGATGGGATCTTGATCAGAAATTTTAGCACCCAGGTAGCAATGTTAGCTCACTTTTATGGTGTTCCGAGATAAAGAGTAATTATCAATATCCGCAGTATGCAGCGCGAATGCCTCATTACAAGTACCTTGGCATTATATATTTTAAGGGACAAGGTAAACCCTCAACCTCTGTGTATTAATTTACCATGTTTTACTGTATATACGCCATTAGTATGATTTATATTCTTTTTGATACATTGAAATTACTTAGAATTAGAAAATAAATATTTTTTGAAAGAATAAGACTTGTTTTCCAAGATAATTTTCAAAAATGCTAGATTTTTCAAAAATTTTCCACGCGGATACATTTACTGCTGATTTCCTGCAAATTTCTCAGAATTGTTAGTTGAAGTATTGCTCAACTGGACAGATTTCTTTGAAGTAACAAATATTTTTTTTCAAATTTGTATATCATGAATTAAAGTAAAAAAACATGCAAAAACATTAAAAAAAAAGAAACAGGCAGAAAACAGGAAAAAAATTATATTAGACTTTTAATTCACCAAAATAATAAATGCGTTGGGGAGGACAAGAAATATACAAATTGCAATCAATAACTAAAGTATTTATTTAACGGATGATACAATGACATCCTACTCCATCGATGTCCTCTAACCCTTTCACGGGCAACAACCTCCCCCGTATGCACGGTGTAGATTTTCTCCCCATTTTTTTTAACCTAAAGAATCTTGAAAAATTTTACAATTAAAGGTTGCAAAATGTTTTTACGTCTTTAAACGGATAACAGATGGCAGTACTAACAATTCTGCTGCTCATTTAACTGAAGTACATTGATTGCAAGGGAAAAACAAGATTAGATTTAGGCGTTTGCACTGTGCAAACGACGCCCCTAAAAGGGTTTTAACGCACCTAATGAAAACAAAACATCAAAAACAACCCTTCGTTAAAAAAGGACGCCACCGCGTGACGTATATAAAATGCATAATTACATTTACGTACATACTAGCTGAATACCCGTATTTATATGTCAAAACATTAATTGAGGAAATTACAGGGGGCTTTAGAATAGCAAAACTTAACAGTAAAATCATTCTCAAAACACGTTGGGAAAAGAGTTTTTCCCCGTTTCGAGAAGTGAACTCGATTCGCGAAAGTAAATTGAAGTTCCATCGAGATAATCTATTTTGCATGTACACGTTTAGCGCGAGAAGATTGCTGACATGGACAAAGGACGCTTCTGGAAGTTTCCATGTGCTTTGAGCGTAGGCGATGGGGGAGGGGACGCTCTGGGGAGAATATAGAAGTAGTTCAGATTGGGCTGGAGAGTCGTTGCTAACGGGCGTGCTGCTGGGCGCCGCTGGGAGTATTGTGCTCCTGGGAGTATTGAAAACGGCGATGTTAGGGTAAAGACTTTGAGCGTGGTTCACTCAAGGAAGAAATAAATTAATTGACTTGGATTATGGACTGTTTATTTGAGCAAAGTGACTTCCATTCACCAACCTTATTACAGACACGATGACTGCAGGTATATTTATTATAACGGGTGTTAATGCAGCGCCCGTCATATATATATATTATACATATATTTATAAAAAAATCGTAATGGATATTTTTATAGACAAAATAATGCAAAAAAATCAAATTAAATCTAATAGAACATACTAAAGAATATAGTATAGTTAATATAGTACAGTTTGAAGAACATATCTTTCACCTCATTTTAATATAATAATTTTTAGATAATATCCAATCGACTGCAGCTTTAGCAAGAAATTTTTTTTTGTCTATTTCGTTGTTATGCATGTGACGCAAAATTAGTTAAACGTAACAAGAAAGATAAACCACGTAATCAGCATTTAATACATTAAATTTTAAAAATTAATATTTATAAATTCATCAATAATTAGAAAATGGAGATAAAGATTCGAAAAAGATTTCATTTTAAAGGAATTTTTACGATCTTTCTCGTGATATAAATTTTATAACCCTCAAACTATTATTTTTAATGAAAAATAAAAAAAGTTACTAAAACAGCTTAAAAATTTAATTTTAAAAAATCTAAGAATTTTTCAAGAATCTTTCTTATTGCACCCCTACACTATAAGAAGAAGCGCCGTGCAAAATTTCAGCCCTTTAGGTCCAGCGGTTTGGTCTGTGCGTTATATGTCAGTCAGTCAGTCAGTTACGGAGCTGTTATATATATATATATATATATATATAGATAGATAGATAGATAGATAGATAGATAGATGGTCAACTTATAACAAAAAATTAAAGTTGTTAATTGCCATGGAATGCGCATGGAACATTTTAAAAAAGAATTGAAGAACAGGCATTATTCTGCGAAAAAAATTATGATTTTAAATTCTAAAGGACTTCCATATCGTAGAAAAAAAATTTAATCATCATTCCGTATATAGATTGAGAAATTCAAAGTTAAAAAATATGAAATTGGAGGTCCCTTGTCCACTTAAATATTTAAAAAAAATAAAAGTCCGTATGTCTAGATAAAACTTAATGAAGTTAACCCAGTAATTGTCATAGGATTTGAAAAAAAAAAAATATTTTATACCAGCGTAGATACACTTATCAAATATTTTGCAATCTGCGAGAACTATTTTTCCATGTTATTAATATGTTTAATGTTTTGTCCTGATCGACGAAGTTGATTACACAGTAGTTAATCGAGAAACATATAATCAATTCGTTAGATCTGTTTAATAGTCCGAAAATATTTTAGTGATAAGCCTGTAATCAATGACTTGTTACTGATTCACTGTATCGTTGTCTGAAGTTTTACTAGATAATACTTGTAGAGTAGAGTTTAATTTATGAAATATTAAACTTCTGGGCTTGTTTATCTGTAATTTAAAAAAAAATTATTTTATGCTATAGAAGTTAATATATGATATAAAGTTGACAGAACTGCGTCGCAAAATAGTAAAATGTATGTTAAACTCTTTATTCATATTACTAAACCTTACAAAATAAAGTAAGTTTCCTTAAAATCTAAATTATGTACGTATTATGAGGAATTTTAAGTACAAATTCCCATGAGGTAAAATTTGGCGACTGTGTTTAGTTTGCCCTAATTTTTGGCAAATAAAATGTTACCCATTGATCACCCAAAGTATAATATTAAATTTTGCTGGGCTATAAAATTTCACTTAAGAAGGAATAAAATCTGAAAGGCGGCAAGTAGTAGCAATAATCTTTTTTTCATGATGTTTACTCACTAAGTTTAGACGATAACTTGAAATGAGAGTTGGGTTCATCGTCATATATATATATATATATATATATATATATATATATATATATATATATATATATATATATATATATATATATATATATATATATATATATATATATATATATATATATATAAATATAAAAGATAAATAAATACTTATAGATTCACGTATTTCTTATAAAACGCTAATGTAAAAACTGATACATTTATCACATAACAATTACTTCTTTTTAAAACAGTTATGACATCTGGACGAATTCTTTCCATCTTTTTAAAAAAATAATTTTTTTTTTTTTAAGGATGGAAAAACAAACTGTTATTAAAACATGTTTCAGAATTACTCCCAAGGGGATATTTTTTCATCTTCATTTTGTAAGAACTTAAAAACATTTTTTTTCCCGTTTTCTTTAACTTTTTTTCATTTTTCTTTGCATCATGATTCTGCATCTTTCAAATGTGTCTAAATACTTACAAAACTTGACTTATTTAACTCGTTAAGCTTTCCAAATGTATAAAGTGTACTGGTGTGGTATTAAATATCAAAGGGGGAAAGATTAATTTCCATCAAAGAGAATTCTTTATAACTTCTACGCCTCTTCAATTCTAAATTTATTCCAAGAACTCAGATTGAAATATCGAAAACATCCAGAGTATAATTATTTAGTTGGTCCCATATTTATTAGATGATGCTTTTCAATAAATGCCTGCACTACCTGCAAATTTCTTTTATCATGACAACTGAAACCTTATCCATATCATTGCCTTTCTTTGATAAAAACACCTTCTGGATGGCGTTCACCTATTGACTCTGTATCTCAACAAGTTCTTCTGGGGTGAGTTCTTCGTTCTATTCTTCCACTAGCTCCTCCACATCTTTTCAGTCGACCTTCAAGCACATACTTTTGTCCAGGGACACTCATCCACACCTTTGACTCCCGCCTCTTCATCAACAAAGCCCTTGAACTCTCTCTCTGGCCTGCAAGTTGACCGAATTTTCTTCCAGTCAGACTGCGAGGTACGATAGGATCACCCCCCCCCCCCTTAAAAGCCTTATCAATAATGTTGATGTACTTGAGCATATGAGGATGCAGGAGGACGAAGTGTTCCTTTCAAGAACCTCTCAGGCTCAAGCAGGTGTCATTTTTTACTTGAAAACACCTTGGAAATAGTACCATGAAATACAAATTTTTAAAATCAGAAATAACCTGCTGGCACATAAGCTGAAGCAAAGGAGTTTTGTTAGACGGTAGAATTTGACGTTAATGAAGTTATATTTCATGTCCAGGTCTTTCTCGGAATTGCGAGGATGAGCAGGAGCTTTATCTATGACTAGAAGATTCTTCAAGGGCAAACCATTCTTCTCGAGATATTTCTGGACAACTGGTGAGAAGAACTCAACTATCCACTCCATGAAAATTACTTTTGTTACCCAGGCCTTAGCATTTGCTCTCCACATTACAAGTAGTTTCGCCTCCATCACATTATTTTTCTTGAATGCACGAGGATTGTCAGGGTGGTAAACTAAAAGTGGCTTGATTTTACAAACACCACTTGCATTAGAACACAGTAAAATGTGTAAGCTTGCCCTTCATAGATTGGTTCTCAGGTAGTGCCTTCTCCTCTTTGGTGATGTTGGTTCTTCTTGGCATTTTTTTCCTAAACAATCATATTTCATCACAGTTATAAACTTGATTTCACCTGTAGCCTTCAATCTCCAGAAACATTTTGAATTCCGCAACAGATTCATCTGGAGCCCTTGTATCTGATTTACCAGTTACGCATGCCTAAAAACACAATGAATTCCACTTCGCTTGCGGAATTTCTCAAACCAGCCTCTACTGGCTTTAAAATCTTCACATTCAACACAATTTGTACTCGATATTTTAGCTACGAAAACACTGTGCAACTTCTTAGCTTTTTCGCATATTAACGCCCTACTAATACTATCACCTGAAAGCTCCTTTTCACGTATGCAGACAGTCAATAAATTTTCTATATTTTTTATAACTCGAGGCCTTTGGTACGTTAAAACAGTTGCTCCTTTAGCCACATCAGCTGCATTTATTTCATATTTGTTCCTTATTTTTATCAATAGTTAGATTAGGTTTCCTGCTAGGAATATCACTTGCCCTTGCCATTTTCGTGGGAGCCATATTGAGAGCTAATTTAAACAAAAATATCAACAAAAAAAACTGAAAAACATGAACAACGAACGTTTGAGATGTGCTAGAGAAAGCCCAACTGATTTTGACGTGTGGACTGTTCGCGAACCGAAGCAAGAGTGGTGAATGCTTGCATCGCACACCATCAGATGGCACCACATCTACTGCGTTTGTTTGAAAACCGAATCGTTCGTAAACCGATATATATATATATATATATATATATATATATATATATATATATATATATATATATATATATATATATATATATATATATATATATATATATATATATATATATATATATATATATATATATATATATATATATATATATTATGTTTTATGGTAAATTGTTAACTAAACAAGTTTCCCTACATACCTTGAGTAGTATTATAAATTTTGCTTCTGCTAGTCGTAGAATGTTGTTATAGCTATTTATATTTTCTAATAGATGAAATATCTATCGATTTCTTCATATCGGCAAGTTGATTTTTAATCTACAACTTTCTTTACTTTAGAAATGCCAACATGTCTCTAATTAACTGAAATAAATTATTACTTAATTACCATGAACAAGGAAATTTATAAGAATTATCCTCGTAACTATTTGAAACGAGTTTGATTCCTCGGCTCTAAATGTTCATTTATTACTTACCCAAATATCATTACTTGTTTACATCTTTAGATGCTTGCATAGCTCTCATCTGAAACTATGTACGTTTCTAATAATGAAAGTGGAACAATGGAAATTTCTCTTAAGTAACTTATTTATTATTATCTAATCTCAGATGAATATATGGAATAAATGGAAAATATCTGAATATACATTTCATGGGCTACTTTAGTCCTTTTCTGCTATAAGATCGCGAAAAATGGCTTTTTAGGTGAAATGAATGCACTTCATCTCGAATTAAAAACATAAGGATAGAGTTTGAATTTCACTTCTGTTGAACGCAACTCAAAACTATGTGCTTCGGAATATTGCTAACTAAACAAATTTTTCGAACAAACCTTGATAATTATTATAAAAAATTCTCTCTGCTAATTTTACAATGTATTTATAGCTGGTTATATTTTTCTAATAGAAAAAAATATATGTCTATGTCTACATATCGGCCAAGTTAATGTTTGTCCTCCTATTTCTCTACTTCAAAAATGCCAACATGTGTCTAAATATCTGAAAAAATTATTAAAATTTAAGATGAACAGGAAAATTTATACAATTTTTAAAGTAAATATTTGAAATGAATTCGAATCGTGTGCTCCAAATGTTCATTTACCACTTACCCAAATATCATTATTTAATTTTTCTTCTTTAGGTGTTTGTATAGCTGCATTCTTAACCAATGTATGTTTCCAATAATCAAAATTGCTCTTAATTAAGTAGTGCATAGTTATCTAAGCTCAGATGAATGTTTGGAATTTATGTAAATTAACTAGCCATATATTTCATTAGATACTTTCGTCACTTCAGCTATAATGTGGCTAAGAATGGTTTTTCAGATGAAAGGAATACTCGACACCGCTAATTAGAAACACACACACTTGATTAATGTTTTACTAGTACGTGTACAGTGATCGTTGCCACTAATGTATTAAACGGCACAGTGCATCTATTACTGGCACAACGGTGAAATATCAGAATAAAATGGACAACTTGCACTTCAAACAATCAACTTTTCAATTTAAACAATAAAGCAGTTAAGAAAAAGTATTCAAAAATAACAATCGGTTATGGAGCTGGCAAAGCAAAACCAATAAACAGGAAAACCAACGTAAATAAAGCACAAATAGCAGTAAACCACTCTGACAAAAAGCTAGATACTGCGTCTGGCTTGGTTGTATAACACTACAATTCAGACATGCGCAGAATAGTGCAGATGCATCTTTGAATAGTGTTAGGAAACCAAAACGTGAGAGTCTCACTTCAAATGCTTCAGCACAGAAAAAAATCTGCTAGGAAAGGGGTATCCCAAATCGTAATACACTGATGCCACAAGAGGTAAACTCGCAAGGTGTGACGCATAGTAAGTTGGGAGGATAACACACAATATATGGTTTATAATTCCAGGCTTGTTGAACGTAACACACTAAAACCTTTTTCTAGATATTCTTAACCAAACGACTTTTCCGAACACACCCTAATAATTATTATAAGAAATAATAGCTTTTGCATGTCTACTAGTGTTTTCCTCTTAAACATTCGGTCATCTAGTACTTGAAATTATATACAATTTTCATTTGCTCCGAAATTAACATCTAGTTTGGGATGATTTTATTAAATATTTTAGTCTGTTCGTGTAACTAATAATTATAAATTATAAATTTAACAGTTTCTCAATCATTAAATGGACCCTTTTCCAATTTCTACATTAAAAATTGGGAGCTCCAAACTAAGACGTTTATCAGAAAGTAAATTTTGATTTAAGGGTGATCCTTTGAACATATTTGATTCCTTTTCTATTTTCTTCAAGCTAAATTAACAAAGTAGTGTAATTTTTCTGAAAAAAAATTACCTTTAATTAATTATTTCTCTCTCAACAGACAGATCGTAGACAGACAAAACTTAAATCTTATCTCAGCAGACAAAACTTTATATGTGCTCATCTTTCTCCTAACTTAGGAATCAATACTCTTTGAATAAGGTCTTAAAATATTCATATGTTTCATTAGCGGCTATTCATGTGTTTAATCATTGCATGGAGTGATTTGTCGCCAGGCCTAGTACTTTTTAAAAAATTGTATGCTTAACGAAAGAAGACCTTTAAGTATTTACTTAATATCTTAGGTTCGCCAAAAGATTTTTCGATAACTAAAAACATCGCTTTTCAACTGTGGCTAATTTGAACTACATCTTTCAAAGTACACAATATGTAACCCCAATACCTAATTTAAAATGTTTTGTTCTCAATTTATTATTACGCATTGTTGTAAGTACGGCGATTGCGTATAACTGCTACTGCTAAATTCTGCTACTATCAATTACAAACATGTTAATGTTTATATTATTTTTTTTTGTCTAATGCGGAGTCACTTTGGAAACAAGCTGTAGACCCCCCTCTTATCTACAATATTAATCCGCGTCTGATTTCCCAGAAATTTGTGTTCTAGTGGGTTAAGCCGGAGGATGGCCGAATGGCTAGGGCGCTGGCATTCGGTATTAGAGTATGTGAGTTCAAATCCCACGATTTGCAAGGATGTTTGCAGCCGTTCGGAATCGGCTTCAAGCAGTAGGTCCCGGTCTAATTATCCCTCGTGTAGCAAAAGTTGACCATAGCGCACCAAACCAATCTTGTATGTTAAGCCAACAGTTTTAGATATAAAAACAAATTTTGTAATTTCAAATTATGTTATATAAATTTGAGCTTATAAAAGACGATACGGTTATTTATTCTGTTGTTCCATAACTGTATGTTACATCGTGATACACAGAGTACTGTAATTTTGTATACAGCCCAACCGTGTGTCAGAAATCATATATAACAGTCTTTTTCAATAAATACATGTATATATATATATATATATATATATCTATACTAATATATAAAGAGAGAGGGGATTTTGTACGTGGAGGGTAATCTTCAGAACCACTGTACCTATTTGAAAAATTCTTTCACTGTTTGAAAGGTACATTATTCCAGATGGACATAGGCTATATATTATGTATATCTAATCAGTAGAAATAAAGTTAGGGGCTTAATCCTAACAATCTCCATTGTTACCGCTACTGTCCTCTACCGCTTTTTGTGGCGAAGTCTTCAACGATCCTTAGCGTGGTGCTATCTATACTAATATATAAAGAGAGAGGGGATTTTGTACGTGGAGGGTAATCTTCAGAACCACTGTACCTATTTGAAAAATTCTTTCACTGTTTGAAAGGTACATTATTCCAGATGGACATAGGCTATATATTATGTATATCTAATCAGTAGAAATAAAGTTAGGGGCTTAAACCTAACAATCTCCATTGTTACCGCTACTGTCCTCTACCGCTTTTTGTTGCGAAGTCTTCAACGATCCTAAGCGTGGTGCTATCTATACTAATATATAAAGAGAGAGGGGATTTTGTACGTGGACTGTAATCTTCAGAACCAATGTACCTATTTGAAAAATTCTTTCATTGTTTGAAAGGTACATTATTCCAGATGGACATAGGCTATATATTATGTATATCTAATCAGTAGAAATAAAGTTAGGGGCTTAATCCTAACAATCTCCATTGTTTCCGCTACTGTCTTCTACCGCTTTTTGTTGCGAAGATTTCAACGATCCTTATCGTGCTGCTATCGCGGAGGGCTTCTGTTGACACTAGCGGTTCGAACCTAGCCGTTCTCCGGCACGCCTTTTACTTTTAAAAAATTTATTTTAATTATTAACTAACATAAAATTATTTTAATGTATTAGTTATGTTATTATTAAGGTAAAAAGAGATTTACAATTTATTGGCTATCAACTGGAAATTTATTGGTATAATATTTTGTTCAACCCAGACAAAGTCGGGACGGGCTGCTAGTATATATATATATATATATATATATATATATATATATATATATATATATATATATATATATATATATATATATATATATATATATATATATATATATATATATATATATATATATATATATATATATATATATATATATATATATATACACTGCTGGCCACCCAAATTGCAACACCAAGAAAGACAAGAGTTATCATGACAAAATTTATTTTGTAGATAACATGTTGACCAAGTATCAAATGATTAAATTTATAGACTACTGTGAAGTGTGGTTCCTGCCAAAATCAGTACCCAGAGTAGCCGCCATTGTTGGAGATCACCGCTGCCACACGCCTCGGCATTCATTCAAAGACACTTTGGATGAGTTCTTGGGGAACATCAGACCAAGCAGCTTCCACACGTTGCCAAAGTTGATCTGCTGTGGCAGCTGGGGATGGAATCTGGGTCAATCGTAGAGCAACCATGGACCACATGTTTTCTATCGGCGAAAGATCCGGAGAGCTAGGCGGCCAGGGAAGCAATTCAATCTGGCGATTGACGAAGAACCGTCGGACAATGCGTGCCACGTGTGGTCGCGCATTATCCTGATGAAATATGGCTGTGGGCAAGCCCTGAAGGTAAGGAAGGACAACTGGCTCCAACCCCTCGGAGATGTAGCGCTGGCTGTTTAAAGTACCGGCAATGCGTACTAGAGGTGTGCGAGAGTGATATCCAATACCGCCCCATACCATAATACCCGGTGCAGGACCAGTGTGGCGGTGCATAACGCAGCTGTTCAGCATCCTCTCTTCACGGTGTCTCCAGACTCGAATGCGACCATCGTGGTGTTGCAGACAGAAGCGTGACTCGTCAGTAAAGACAATTTCATTCCATTCTGCCGTCCACATCCTTCTGTCATCGCACCATTGGCGGCGAAGACGTCTGTGGTTCTGCGTCAAGGGTAGACAAAGCAATGGACGTCTTGCGGACAGACCACTCTGCTGTAAAAGGCGTCGAATGGTACGCGCAGACACTGGATAATGCGTTACAGACTGCATGTGCTGTGCTATGGTTCTTGATGTGACTGAGCGATCCGTCACTGCCATGCGCACAATTTGCCTGTCATCACGTGAAGTGGTGCGCTGAGGTGGATGCGATCGAACACGCCGGTCCGTCGTACCCTCCTGCATCCAACGATCACATATCCGCATTACAGTTGTTTGGTTTCGTCCAACACGACTACCGATTTCCCTGAAAGATAATCCACAATCTCGGTAGGCCACTATCCTTCCTCTGTCGAACTCGGATACTTGATCAAAAGATGATTGCTGTTTTCGACGAGGCATAATTGATCGTTTTTTTGAAAAAACCACAAGAAAAACACAATTGCCGAATTTGAAATCGTCGAAATCTCCAAGCCTTAAATAGCTCTTTGAAGTGGCGCCACAGGCGCGCTTGATGTGCGTCTGCGCTGAAATTCTAATCATTTGCATATCTCACCTCCGCTAATGCATGTTGTAAATTTCATGTTATTTGCATGTTTCCTTCAGGGTGTTGCATTTACAGTGGCCAGCAGTGTATATATATATATATAATGTACATATATGAGAGAGAGAGAGAGAAATGCCTATATTTGTGAAGAAATAATATATTTGAGAACGAAAAGTATTAGCGATGGAGAAAACTTATCTGGAGGAGTATCACCGAAATTACGAAATGCGCGTAAAAAAAATCCTTCGGTTTTAGGTCCTTCTAAGTCAGTGTCGTATTCTGCATTGGTTATTTGGAGTGACACTTTCGTATCGTTTGTCTAATAGAGTCACTTATACTGTATGATAATAGGTGATAAAATGTAATATTTGAATAGTGAATAGTTCTAACGACAAAGTTGGAAATATTTTTCAAAGTAAATATAAATTTCTCGAAAAAATTAAGCAGAATAATGAGCTAATTGGGAATTAATAGTAAAGTAGGATTAATAGTCATAAATTTAAGTACCTATCAAATGTACTGACAAATTTCACAATTTGTTTTTGTATTTTAGTATAATGATTTGAGACAATAATAAATTATTGATATGATAAATGATATTTCTAAAAAGAATATATATATATATATATACATACATACATGTGTGTGTGTGTCCGTCCTTTTCTGTGCTTTTATTTTATGAATCATAACTAAAAATTTAAAATGCGTTAAAATCATACAATAAAAAAATACACTTAATAAAAAATACACTTATAGTTGCGTGAAACTACTTATTGTATTGTTTATTACATTAAAATTTGAAAATTAATCCAATAAAATTATGTCCTTTCAAGTCTTAAAATCAATTTTACGGGGATAAACAATTTTATCATAAACGTCTTATTTTTATATCCATTTATTTCTTGACTCACGATTATATTTAACCCTTACGTTATTGCAATCAACTTCAATTTATCGCTAGGGGAACGATGTAAAGGCATTCACAGAGCAGCTGGACTCTCTGAATTTAAACCAGGTGATAATACATTCTTTCTTTGTTTTAAATAATAAAGCATGGGAGTATACTTTATTATTCCTATATTTATTTTTCAGATTTCTGTTATTCCCATATCTCGAGTGGATACTTTTAGGCATGCCTGTGTAACTTTGACAAGACAGTCGGCAACAGAGCGAATTTGAAATGTATCTGCGTGCCAGACCATTTCATTCTCGGGTAGTTGTGTGTAAAAATAAACAAAAGTTTTTTATTTTTTTATTTTATAAAAATTCCCATAACTTAAAGTTTACACTTTTTAAAGTTTGAACTGTATTAAAGTTAATTTTATCATCATTATGACAATTTGATGATAATACAATGGATCATATATTGGGAGATTCCCTCGAGAGAAGTCCCCGAATATTCTGTAATAACTCGCTTTAGGATGAAGTAATCTGAATGAAACAACGTGCAAACAATGTAGCTTCTCAGTAAATTGCATATCGCATCACATTATTGTTGGATGGGGAGTGGTTCAATTTGTCGGGTTGTATTTACTCGCAGAAACCTCTGAAAATCCCTTTTCCACTCATTAAACACCGTTCCATTATCAAAAATTTGATGTATGGTTTGCGATACCCCGGTTGCCATCATAGGCCCCCTTTTCTTTGACACCACCGTGAATACCTATGTCTACCTCGAAATTTTTGAACAGTTTGTAAATTAACTAAAGGATCGTGAGTTAACGGAAGATTATTTCGAGCATGATGGATCAAAGTGTCACACATTGGTGAAGGACATGGAGGAAATTGAGTCCTTCTTCAGCAAACAGAGAACCCTCCTCGTGTTACCGCCCTCCAAGAGATCTTCTCCTCGAAGGACACAAATACTTATTTGCACTGTCTTGGATGTCTTCGCAGATATATTTCTGGTTTGAAGTGTGCTCGGAGATGAGATGGATACAACTTTTGAGTTCTTATGATGAGCAGTAACCTGAATGACAGAGATTTACCATGGGCACAAACTTTTGGTTACTAGCAGACTAAAGGCAGAGAGATTTGTAAAAGCCCTCACAGGGCAGTTTATATCATGTCGAGACCCGTATCCCTTCCGAATACGGTAAATTGCACATGCATTCTCTAAGGTCCGTAAAATAAAGGATCAAAGGTGGAAAGCATTATTTGATGCGAGCGCAACAACTTTGCACAGCTTTCATTGTTTTCGGTTAACGTAGGTGAGAGTGTGTATACAGAGGCTGTTCACACATTTTTTAGACGATGTATATTGTATTCACAAAACTAAATTACATAAAATTCTTGTGTTTTAAATGTTCTATTTGACATTCCTTATTCTGAACTATCTTTCGACACCGCAATTTCCAGGATAATAATGCCTTTTGAAGTGTCAGAAGAGGCATTCTATCCCGTTCCTCCTGAACAGCTTTCCAGAGTCCTGTAAGGGTTTTGGGACGACGTTTGGAAAATGCAGATTTTAAAAGTCCGAAAGCACAAAAATCCATAGGTGATACATCGGGAGATTTAGTATTGATATCAGTGAAGGGTATGGCCTTGATACCAGTTTTTTGTTCCATTTCTTTTAGGAAATTTACAGTGGATTTTGATGTGTGACTGCTAGCTTTGTCCTGATGGAGTCTCACAGATTGATGGCACTGTGGGTAAAGCAATGGCATTGCATTCAGAAAAATTGGCGATAAAATATGTTCCTGATAGTATTTGGAGTTAATCTTTACATTTTTTCCACTCTCTTTATTTTTAACTTGCCATTATAAGAAAAACCAGCAACAATCATGAATCCCTTAGAAAAACTTTCTTTCGATTCTTTGAACCATGTACTTAAATTTTTTTCTCCTATTTTATGATAATAATTGGCTCTTTTTTTGTTGCAATCATTTAAATACACCCCTGATTCATCTATTGTGACAATTGTTTTCCATTTTTCTTTGGATAAGTGTTTCTCATATAGAATTCTGCAGCGTGTCCTGCGTTCAGCGATATGATTTGGAAGACGATGCACATTGCGTTTTTTCGCTTTCTTAAGATTTAAACCAACGTTTATCATTTTGTTTACCGTGGACACCGAGCATTTTAATGATTTTGCAACTGTCCTTTGACTAGGGGGATTTTCTTATAACATTAAACAACGTACCTTTGCAATAGTCGAAGATGTCCGTTTTTTCCTTGGATACTTGTTTGGAATTTTTGTCCCGCTTGAGGCTCCAATTGGACGTTTTTTTCCTTTCTTGTTGACGATATTACCTATCGACGCTTTAGATATCACAAAACCATGACTCTCACATCGTTTTTGGATAACGGAGTATGCATATTTCTCTTCGGAAAGATCATAAATGTAGCCTTCGAACCACTGCTTTGTTAAAAACTCCATTTTGAATAAAAAGAAAACTTTCAACCCGCAGACGATAATTTTGACTTTTAAAAACATAGTACAATTGCAATTATTTCTTTTGCAGCAAGCGAATTTTTATTACCGCTTACCAAAATCGTCTAAAAAATGTGCGAACAGCCTCTGTATATATATATATATATATATATATATATATATTACCAAAGAGTCTTTCTTAAAGGACTGATTTGAGATTTTTAAAGCGAGAAATACAGTAGTCTATCCAAAGTTGACAAGGGTATTAATCAGTAAAAAGTATTAAATGCACAATTATTATGCACTTAAATAAATATCGCAAGCGGGGATTAATTCGCAGTTGTTGTCATATGATATGAACCAAAATCAAAATATGGAGTGAGAATCTTCAGAGAACAGCGTTGAATTACTGTCCAATATTCTTGCATCAAGACCAAAGCTTTTAATGCCTTACACATTTCTCTCCTACCCACAAGTGAAGACATGATGATGATAAATATTTTCAAACGCATAGTGGAAATTTTAGAAAATGAAACACATCCATTAAAACAATCAGATATTTCGTGAATTAAAAGCTTCAGAATTAATGTCACAAGTTAAATGTTTGTGAAGATGACAAATATTCTCTAACTGATAAATGAAATTCTAGAAAGTTTGAACAGACTAAAACAATAATCAAAAGTTCCACGTATTAAATGTTCGATAAATTTTTCCTAGGGCTGGTGATGATGCCAAGAAATTTCTAATGAACAGAGGATTTTTTTAAACGAGTACATCCATTAAAAGAATTATAAACTTTAGAATTCTCCAATAAAAAGTTTTATATACTCCTATCAAGATACTGTCCAACATGTTTATATTTCATCCATAGTTTTGCATTTGAAAATTATTCTTCGGATTACAGCATGCTGTAAAAAAGGAAATGACACTTCATTATTAAAAAGGCACCTATTTCCAGGTTGTAATGTTTCTTGGTAGCAGGTTTACCTATTCTTCGTATCCCAGTTTTCTATCCTAAAGATATTTTCCTAGCCATCTAGTTACACTTCAATTTTATATATATATATGCCCAAAACTGCATTTCAAATTAACAGTGTAAGTAAACAGGATATGAAGAACAATTTTATCCGACGCCTGGAGAAAACAGAAAAATGCCGTCAGATGGGGTTACTTTGTGACGGATTTTAAGTGTTTTCTTGTGCCAGCCGCTCGGATTTAAAAGCAGCCCAAAACGAACAATTGCAAAACACTGGTGCATCCTTTCCTTACGTAGTAATGTATTCGCTAACCCGGATCTGTAATTTCCATTGAGAAATTTAAGTTAAAGTGTGTCACAAAGTTGTCCGGCCGAGTAGGGCTACTTTGTGACAACTGTGTTTTCGCCTTGAAATCCAAGAAAAAAACTACTTGACACAAATTTAGACAGTAAAATGCTTTTCAAAAGCTTTATACACAATTATATATATCTATTACAAATAGTGGATAGCTTTATCTATATCTTTGACATCAAAGAGACATCGGGTACCCAGGGCAGTCATCAGTTCTTTGAGAAGATGAGGAAATTCATCTTTCGGCACATTCTACTCCATGGCACATTCTACTCCAGTTTTTTCTAGATAGTTAATACTTCTGTCTCTCCAGTGGTATTTTAGAGGACGGAAAAATGCAATATCGAGAAACTGGAGGAAGTGGGTCGACTTTGGGGATTATTTTTTGACAGTGTTAATGTGTCACAAAGTAACCCCGCCACCTTTCGATCTTTAGGTTATGTTCATATATATCTCTCGGAAATATCCCTACACAAAAATTATATTGCTCCACAATCTAACCAACAAATTGACAATAAAAATTAATTACCTGTGGTAGTTGGTTGTATAATGTGTTAGCCTGCAGCACACAAAGTTTCCGAAGTTTGAGTCAATAGCTTGACAACAGGTTTGAACAATGCACTGGCGAAGAAAAATGACACGCAGAAAATTCGGACACTGGCTACTAGGTGTCTCTTTATGTCGGACAAGCTATTGGCGCTGTTCTTTGCCGGCCCGGTATCACGTGCGCTGTACAAGGTCCGAAATACGAAAAAAAATACTATGTGTCACAAAGTTACCCTTTCAGTCCCAAGGTAGCCCCCTTCTTACGGTAAGTATGAAAATACGCAAATTTTATAGTTTCAAAAAGCATGAACAAATTATTGTCTAGTTTAACTACGTTTCCCCGAACACATAAAATACAATTGATTTTTTTTCTTCATCTTCTTGTAAATGAAGACATCATGATAGTCCCGAATACATTCAAACTGATAGAGGAAATTTTAATAGGAACTGCTTCATCGCGAGATCACGTAAGGAGATTACTGAAATAATCTAACTCTATCATGCTATTAATCACTCGAATGGGGACAAAGAATCCATCGAGGGAATTTAATACGTTTGACAATTGCTCCATAAAAGCTCATAAAATGAAATGATCTCTAAATTTCTTATACGAAAAATATTTCGTATTGCGGCATTAAATGTATCTTATGGAAAAGTACACTGCCGCCTGTATCAAATGACTGACATCAAAGAGTGAAGATCAGACGTAAGTCCATGAATAGATATATCCCAATTTAAGGAATAGACAATATACACTATATGCAAAATTCTTTTATCTGGTTTTATTCAGGAACGGATAGAATATTCTTATTGATTCTAGCATATTTTGCAATTCCTTATTCGTGTACCTGAAGTCATAATGATGATCCCGAATACATTCAAACGCAAAGAAAGTTTTAATAGGAGTTGCTTCATACCGACATCACGTAAGGAGATTATTGAAATAATCTAACTCCGTCATGAAATTAATCACTCGAATTACGACATAGAATCCATCGAAGAAATTTAATACGTTTGACAATTGCTTCATTAAAGCTAATAAAATAAAATGATCTCTAAATTCCTTATCTGAAAAGTATTTCTTATTGCGGTATTAAATCTTTCTTATTTTTCCACAAGAAAAATAAGAAACAGGCGATTTATATATATATATATATATAAGTATATATATATGTATATATATATATATATATATATATATATATATATATATATATATATATATATATATATATATATATATATATATATATATACACATATATATATATATATATATATATTTCATTCCTTATGCATATAAAGTATATATCTTTAAATATGCCATTATAAAAATGGAAATTATAAATCTGTAAATAATTTTCAAATTAGCAGTTTAGATTTTTATATGATTAACTGCTAATTTGAATTTGCGTGTAGCATTACTTTTAAACTATCAATAGGAAACTGATAAAAATACCATCATATGTATCTTTAATGGTACTCTACAATTTAAAATTAGAAAAATGTGCAATTCTGGAATACTTTTTTTTATGTGGTAATATTATGCAAATAATTGTGATAATTTTTTTAAGTTGACCAATTTTTATTTTAAATAATATTTATTACAATTTATTTGGTTTTACATTACTGGGTAATATATTAAAATGGTATTCTTTACATTAATTATTTTCTGTTTAGCATATATCGCAATTTTATGATGCGCGCATCAATTTAGGATTTTTAATCACCAGTTAATCATTCATATATAATTCTAAACTGCTAATTTGAAAATTATTTATAGATCTAAAATTACCATTTTTATATATGATATATACTTTATATGTTTAAAGGAAGAACATTTCTTTTTCTAATATTATTTGAGTATTATGGTTAAAATTAGACCATATTTATAGACATTTCGTCGAGCTTTGAGGTCCCGTGCCTCCTTAACAGGCTCTGCTTCATACCGATATCACGTAAGGAGATTATTGAAATAATCCAATTCCTTCATGATATTAATCATTCAAATTGCGACAAATAATCCATCGAGGGAATTTAATACGTCTGACAACTGCTTCATAAAAGCTTATAAATTGAAAAGATCCTTAAGGGGGTCCAGGACACAAAATTCTTCAAATCTTCGAAAAAAAAAATATTGCATTAAAACATTTTGTGTTTTTCCCCCTTAATGATGTTTAAATCATGTTTTTATATTAATTACAACAGGAGATAATTATTTTTGTTTTGCAACATTCCAATAGTAGCCAATCTGTGTTTAAACCTGTAAATGCGTTTTTCCATATATTGGGTTTTTTCACCATTTCTCGTCTTTAAATTGTTATAAGTCAAGATCTGTGTTATAAGTTAAGATAATTTGTTCAAACTTAGAACTTGTCTTTTTCAATTATTTTTCTTTACTTTTGATTCAGCAAATTTGAAAAAAATATTTACTTTTGAAAATATGATTTTTTAAAAATAAGTTACATAATTTTTTTTTAATTGTAACTCAAAATATTTTTAATTTAAAACAAAATTAATATTTTAAAAAGGGCTGAATCAAAATTAATATATTTATATATTTCTGCTTAGTTAAATGAAAAAATTTGAAATTCGACAAATACTATTTCGAATTATAACGATTTAAATTTACCCCACTTTTTTTAAAATTAAAATTTTAAAATTCCTGAAATAGTTAGAGACAAGTTTTATGATATGATTTTGTTTTAAAATCATATGGTTAATCATTACAAAAAAATTAAAATTTTAACTCAATAAATAAAAAAAAAATTTAAATGTGTCCTGGACTCCCTTAATTTTCTTTATAGGAAAAATATTTCGTTTTGCAGAATTAAATAGCATTTCTCATGATAAAATACACTGCAGACTATATCAAACGTCAAGTTATCAAAGAGTCAAGTTCAGACATAAGTTAATGACAGATATATCAAAGTATAAGAAAAAAAGAGTAAACACTTGCTTTAAAAAAATATTTCTATCCGATTTTAGTAACACGTGCATGAAATTTCGTATCTTCCTTGTTCTACCTTATTTTGTTATTACTTTTCTACAAATGATGTGCGTAATAAAAATTTCTATGCATTTAGTTACATGTGAAATACTTTAAATTATAACCTTCATTAAACAGTTATAAGGTATTATAAGAGAAAAATAGTATAGATTGTAAAAATCTCATACACAAGGTTATATTCCAAAGAAAATTTTGAGAATATGGAAACAATAATAAAGATTCTTTAACGTAAAATCGATTTACTCTCTCTGTTAAATACATTATTATATACCGATTTTTGCATAAAAGCTTTAGTTCTGATGTATTCCATCATTCTTCAATAGCCAATTTCCGTATGATATACTTAAACGAAAAATTTTATGTCTAGTCCTTAAGCGGGAGTAAAAATGTATAATATTTTATTCATATTTACTTTCTAAACGTTATTAACGATGAAACAATTAATACTTAATTGATAATATTTTTTAAATCAAATTTTTCCTCATTATTTGATTTTTCAATCTATCACATTGTAAAACCTTTTAAAGAGTGGGATTACAGCGATGAAAATTATATTGTAGAATTTAAAGTTTTTTTTAATATTGGAACAGAATAGGTTTTTGTTTATTAAAATCTTCAAAGAAAACGTTTTATGCTATATCCTTGTTTTTCCCTTATGCATTAGATACAACCTTATTTTCGTAAAGAATGGGCGAACCATCAGTAGACTTTCAGATAATTCAAAAAGTATGCAATGGTAAAAAATTGACGTTAATTAATATGTAATATCAGACAAATGTCTATTAATAAATTAACTTAAACTCAAATACTATCAACTATACAACAACAAAAAAACTTTTAATGTACTTCTGCATTTAAAATGTACTTTTATACATGCTGTAACCATATTTTACCCTCATTTCTCCCACTTTATATCATACTTTACGTTTCGCACAATCTACTGTATTTACACCAAAAGAGTAAGGAATTAGCAAATTTCCAAACAAATATCTATTAGAAAAATCTCTTGCCCTCTCTCTTTCTCTCTCTCTCTCTCTCTCTGTATATATATATATATATATATATATATATATATATATATATATATATATATATGTATGTATGTATGTATGTATGTATGTATAGATATATATATATATATATATATATATATATATATATATATATATATATATATAAGTTGCAAATGCATAAACAGAATAAAATTAACATAAACATTAAAAGTAATCATTATTTACTGCGCTAAGCTGCTCGTAAAAAATGTACTATATAAGTGAAATAAATACTGAATATAAAGGAGTCAGAATGAAATAAAGGGGTTCATTCTGACTCCTTGATATTCAATATTTATTTTACTTATATATATATATATATATGTGTGTGTGTGTGTGTGTATATATATATATACATATATATATATGTGTGAGTGTAAATATATATATATATGTGTGTGTATAAAGTACACTGGTATCAGAAATTAAGAGAATTTGCAGACTTGGTCAATTATCTCTAGAACTACTCTACCGATTTTAATGAAATTAGATATGTACATACATTGATACAATACAAAACAAATAACCATTCAATAATTGTAATATACACGCATGATCGTGCGTAACACTCGTTGGCGTCGGAAGGTAAGAAAAAGCGGTTGTAGAATAAACAAAAAAATCGGTTAATAGATGGGTTAATAGAGGATATGGTCCCCTCTTACAAATATACAAGTCTCGCAGCGTGTAATTTATTACTTGAAATATGGCAGTTTAACATTTCCTGTGGCAATTGGTCCCACACGTTTAGCAACGCTGTTTTCATTACCAGGATGGTTCTCGGAGGGGGGATGCGAATAGCAATTACCCTCCCCAGAGCGTCCCAGACATGCTCTATAGGGTTAAGGTCTGGAGATCGGGCTGGCCAATCCATCCAGTGAATATCCTCACTCTCTAGAAATTCTTCGCACAGAAGAGCTCTATGTGGCCTCGCGTTATCGTCCATTAAAATGAACTCAGGGCCAACTGTACCCCTGAAAAGGCGAGCATAGGGCTCCAAGACATCATCCCTATACCTCACACCAGTCACAGCGCCTCTTTCAAAGACATGGAGAGGTGTGCGGCCATCCAACATGATGCCTGCCCAGACCATTAAACCTCCTCCGCCATAAAGGTCAATTTCGCGGACATTGGAGGGTAGGTAGCGGGTCCCTGGTTCTCTCCATATGGACGTACGGCGAGAATCGGTGTTTAGGCTGAACCGGGACTCATCAGTGAAGAGGACGGTCGCCCATTGATCCATACTCCAATCTCTATGCTCTTTGCACCATGATAAACGGATTCTCCTGTTCGTAGAAGTGAGCGGGACGCAAACAGCAGGTCTTCCTTTAAACAACCTTCACTCATGAAATCTTTTGGAAACAGTCACCCTTGATACACGGGTTCCTGTGGCTGCATACAAGTCACGAGACAGCTGAGAAGCTGTAGCACTCCTGTTACGCCTCGCTGTAATCGACAAATGGCGATCGTCTCTGGCCGTCGTGGCTCTTGGACGACCTTGCCCAGGTTACCCAGGACCTTGGACGTCCTTCTCTCGATGGATCCGGTATCCTGGAACTGTTCCCATAAGTTACACACGATGCTGGGCGTTAAATTGAACTCTCTACAAATTTGGACTTGAGATTGGCCTGCTTCCAGCCTTCCCACAATTTTCCACCTCATTCCATCAACTAAACGTTGGTGGTTACTCATTTTTACTGTTACAATTTGAAATTAACCGACTGCTGCAAAATAACACCATCTATTAACCCATTTTTTTTGTTTATTCTGCAACCGCTGTTTCATACCTTCCGACTCCAACGAGCGTTACGCACGATCATGCGTGTGTATTACAATTATTTAATGGTTATTTCCTTTGAATTTTATAAATGTATGTACATATCAAATTTCATTAAAATCGGTACAGTAGTTCTAGAGATAATCGACAAAGTCTGCAAATTCTCTTAATTTCTTACACCAGTGTAGTAGCCGAGTGGACACCAACAAATCGTTGTTTTTCTGAAATTATATGTTTATTCACATTCTGCTCGAAGGATTACAGCGTGTTTAATAGGCTATAGAAATCCGAAAAGTGTACAGGCAGCTCACCACAGGATCTTAAATAACTTTTCATAGCCGACGTGTCGTTTGACTATGCAACGAGCAGTGATTCGCTGTGCCTGATCTCCGGGCTTGTTAAACTTATATAACTAAGGGGAATATCTCCAAATTTACAGGGATCGTATAGTATCTGCCGAAAAACTAACTCCTTTGTTCTTAAAATGAAAGGGAAATGCGTATTTAATCTACGACCAAGGAAATTTAAAAGAATTTAGAATATTGAAAGGATTTTGGGGGTTTTATATGTTATACAATATATATATATATATATATATATATATATATATATAAATATATATATATATATATATATATATATATATATATATATATATATATATATATATATATATATATATATATATATATATATATATATATATATATATATGTGTGTGTGTGTGTGATAATATTATTAATAACCTTTAAACTCCCTTTCTGAACTGTCTTTCTCATCTGGTAACCTTTCTGACGCCTTGGCGAGATGCTACGCTTTAGCCATTACTAACACTCTCCGCCAATTCCTAGCAACCTCTCTTTGACTTAATTCTATTTTCGCGCATAACGCAGACGGCGAGTTGGCTTGATCCGAGTAACGTGCCATGTCGATATTCTCGTAAAATAAAATATTTTCTTCATGCATCAAATTTTCCTTATTTCGGCCTCGATGTATGCTCCTATTTCATGAGATGACCATTCGGGACATCTCAGAGATCTCGACAGGATCTTGACCTTTTAAGAAATACAACGGAAATTACAACTGCGACGTGAGCAAGTGAAGAGGTCTTTGTTCTACAGGACTTTCGCTTTCGATTCCCGCATGCGTTCCTGAATCTGCCATCTTGAAAGAAGAAGCTGACCAGTGCTAAAACATCCATAATTCAACTAAAGCTCCAAGAAGTGATTCATTTTTTTTTTATATATGACCGAAAGTCATCAAAAATCCATTAAGAAATCAAATTGATTTCCGGTGTGTGTGCCGAACGCTGCACAGAGAACTCGTGGAAACTCCAAAAAGCTATTATTCAAGATAACTAAATTGATTCTCTGTGTGTACGCCAAACGCTGCACAGTGGAATCGTGGAAAACTTAAAAAAACGAAAGTTCAGCAAGAAGATCAACGTCCGAGTGTTTTAATCTTTAAAATGTTTACCTTAAATAAAGTACTGTATTTTATATTTAAAAGTGGTGTTGGGCAGGTGAGTTATTATATTATTTTTTTAATTTTCTAGTATTGTAAAAGTAAACGCAAAATGAACACTGCCAAAATAAATGTCGAACATTATCATAATTACGAAATATTTCAGGAGAAAATTAATAATCGGAAAAAAAATTAAATTTATGTAGTGAAATGATCATATAAGTCACCAATTTGTAAATCATTCAGCTATCCTTAACCTTTCTATGTTAGCATTCCTGTCCTATCGCCATCCTAGTTAATTTTGAAGAAACCCCGTGAGTGTAAGTGAAACTCGCATATTTTTTTTTTACTTTTTAAAGCTTACTACATTTTATATGAAAAATACTACGTACTAAATAAATATTACTGATTTTTTTACTGGGGTTTCAACTGATTGCCCTCCCTGTTTCTTCGCTTGGTTCAAATCTTCCCTTTGAACAATTTCCTTTCCGTCTCATGCTTGAGAAACTTGCCTGCCCCTTTTCATTTTGTGCAGTTTGCTCAACTTGAATTTCAAGTTGGAAGCACCTTTACTTTGATAAACGCTGACGAGGATGTACTCACGACAGGTCTTATACCTCAAATTTATGTTTGTATTGTCTTGGTTTTTTATGCTTCACAATAATTGAATGTTAGTGTCAATTGTTGAAATTTGTATTTTTGTTCGATTTTTTGCAACATCGGGTACCAGACATTTCGTACTAATGTTGAAAGTTAATTTTGACAGCATTTGGTAAATTTATTCTACTAATTGCTGAAAGAACTTTCACTATTTTTGTCTACAGGATCAAGAGCAAAAGTTGAAACTGAAAACCTATGATAAAAAAAATATAGAAAGTATTTTGTGTAAAGAAAAAGTAAATAACCACTGTGAAACAATAATAAAATACCAAGAACATTATTTTTCTAAAAAGTGACTACAACTCAGGAGATCTCCAAACGAACATTATTCAACGACTAAAACTGTGAATAAAAATAACTTTTCTTTTTTTTACAACTTGTTGAACTGTACCCGTCCAGGACTCTGAAAACTTTTCAAAGACTGTGATACACATGTCAGGGACTGAGATCTAAACAATATTTTTTACTTGTATTTGTATGTAGTTTGTTTTAAATCTGTTGTTACTATTGTTTTCATTTAAGTGCAACTTTCCATTTTTATTTTACTCCAGCTCTTTGTTTTTTAAAATATGCCATTTTCCATATTATTATGTATTTCAATTGTATATTTTAACATAAAAAATTTGTGATTTTCGAACCAGCTTCAACCTAATATTCTAACTACTAATTTTCATATTCTCACTATCTGGAGTGTCTTGGAGTCGACGGCCGCGGCTCCAATCCATTTTAGATGGGGGGGGGGATATACTGTGATACTATTATTAATAACCTTTAATCGCCCTTTCTGAACTTTCTTTCTCATCTGGTAACTTTTCGGACGCCTTGGCGAGATTCTCCGATTTGCCAATACTAACACTCTACGACAGTTCCTAGCAACCTCTCTTTGACCTAATTCTATTTTCGCGCGTAACGCAGACGGCGAGTTTGCTCTATTCAAGTAACGTATCATGTCGCTGTTCTCGTAAAATAAAATATTTTCTACATGCATAATCCAATTTTCCTTATTTCGGCCTCGATGTATGCTCCTATTTCATGAGATGGCCATTCGAAACATCTCAAATATATATATATATATATATATATATATATATATATATATATATATATATATATATATATATATATATATATATATATATATATATCTTATATAAATAAAGCAGAGTGTCTCTATGTAGGTATGTATGTAACGAATACAAATCTACATTTCTTGACGAATCTGGTTGAAACTTCGTATACTTATGTTTTGAAGCCTGGAGATAATTCTAAGATTACTTTGGAAGCTTTAAAATAATTATAAATAAATACAGCTTTTAAATAATATTTCATCTTCAGACGATGGAATCAATCATTCATACGAACTGCGCATGCGCAGCTATTGGATGTTAATTCAAAATGTTTAAGGTAAGTGAACGCACGAAGTTATTTAAAGTTAATTTTCTAATATTCCTCCTTTGGTTTTCTTTTTTTCATTAATACTTTTTTACTGGGTTAATTCCCAGTAAACGAATTACTGTTGAACTCTGGAATATTTCTGTGATAGTTACATACTGTTTTCATATTTGTTTGTGTTGTACTGCTAAGGAAATTGTGTTATTATTGATATTTTTGAAGGGCAGTGAAATATAATTAAGTTTTATTTACTTTTCTATTTTACATTTAGTTAATTTTCTAATTGTTCATAAATTAATAGTTAAAACAGAATTTATTCCTTTAAATATTATTTCAATGGGATAGTGAAGTGGAATTTGAACTTTCTGTCATTTTTTATTCTGTCTGCAACTCTTTGGAATATTTCTGTGATATAATTGTAGTTTTTTTTTATTTTGGTCTGTTTTATAAGGAAAGGAATGACGAATCGGGGAATAATTTCATATTGGAACATAAAATTGCATGTATTATTTTTGTATTTTCAAATTTTCTCTGAGATTGTAGGTCATTTTGAAGATAACTGCCCTATCTTAAATTTAGCTAAAACGCCTATCACTCTCCACAAAATCCTAATGCTAATATTTTAATTTCCTTCTCACACATGATACATATGACAGTTATCTTTAAAATGGCCTACAATCTAAAAGAAAATTTTAAAATGCAAAAATAATACATGCAATTTTATGTTCTATTATGAAAATTTTCCCTGATTCGTCATTCCTTTCCTTATAAAATCAGCCCAAAATAAAAAAAAACTACAATTATATCCCAGAAATATTGGAAAGAATTGTAGACAGAAGCATAAAAAGAAAGAATATTCAAATAAAGTAGTGCTATTTTACCATAAAAGACCAAAAAAATCTTTAAAAAATTATTTTTTTTGAAAAATTGACTCCGTAGAATATTAATCTGAAATTTAGCTAAAACGCCTATCACTCTCCACAAAATCCTAATGCTAATATTTTAATTTCCTTCTCACACATGATACATATGACAGTTATCTTCAAAATGGCCTACAATCTAAGAAAAAACTCTAAACTGCAAAAATAATACACGCAATTTTATGTTTTAATATGAAAATTTTCCCCGATTCGTCATTCCTTTCCTAATAAAAAAACTACAATTATATCACAGAAATATTGCAAAGAATTGTAGACAGAAGCATAAAAAGAAAGAATATTCAAATAAAGTAGTGCTATTTTACCATAAAAGACCAAAAAAAACTTTAAAAAAATTATTTTTTTTGAAAAATTGACTCCGTAGAATATAAATCTGAAATTTAGCTAAAACGCCTATCACTCTCCACAAAATCCTAATGCTAATATTTTAATTTTCTTCTCACACATGATACATATGACAGTTATCTTTAAAATGGCCTACAATCTAAGAGAAAATTTTAAAATGCAAAAATAATACATCCAATTTTATGTTCTAATATGAAAATTTTCCCCAATTCGTCATTCCTTTCCTTATAAAAACAGCCCAAAATAAAAAAAATTACAATTATATCACAGAAATATTGCAAAGAGTTGTAGACAGAAGCATAAAAAAGATAGAATATTCAAATAAAGTAACTAAATTAAACAAAATTTGACAGATAGTTCAAATTCCACTTCACTATCCCATTGAAATAATATTTAATGGAATAATAACTATCAATTTATGAAAAACTAGAAAATTAACTAAATGTAAAATAGAAAAGTAAATATAACATAATTATATTTCACTGCCCTTCAAAAATATCCAATTATAACACAATTTCCTTAGCAATACAAAAACAAAGAAAAGTGAAAACAGTATGTGACTATCACAGAAATATTCCAGAGTTTCAACAGTAATCCGTATATTGGGAAATAACCCAGTAGAAAAGGATTAATGAAAAAAAGAAAACTAAAGGAGTAATATTAGAAAATTAACTTTAAATACCTCCAAATAACTACGAAATAACAAATCCATGCGTTCACTTACCTTGGACATATAGAATTAACATTTAGTGGGTGACCATGCGCAGTTCTTATGAATGATTGATCCCATCGTCTGGAGATGAAATATTATTTAAAAACTGTATGTATTTAGAATTATTTAAAAGCTTCCAAACTTATCTTAGAATTTTCTTAAGGCTTCAAAACATAAGTATACCAAGTTTCAACCAGATTCGTCAAGAAATGTAGATTTGTATATGTTACATACATACATAGACACTTTGCTTTATTTATGTAGATAGATATATGTTTTGCCCCGTAAAATAGAAATATATTTACTGTATTATTTTAGTCCTTTTTGTTAAAAAAATATGTTAAAAGCTGAATGCTTCAAAGGAAATATATTTTTCAAAATATTAATATGTTTACATTCGAATCCTTTTAAGTTAGATTCTACTCATGGTTCCAATTCTTTAGAAATGTGTCCAACTTATAGATTTCGTTATGCATTATTGGTACTATAGCTTTTTGCAGTAAATGTCTTGAACTCTGAACAATATCCACCCTCCTGGAAATAATATTTAATATGTAATAACTATTTTTTTACATTATAATATACCTAACTGGTTTAATATTGTCAAATGATTAACATATTTCATTTTAATGTAACTAAATATAGTCTAATTTTTTATATTATTAGTTTCACTTTTCATTTACTTAAATTCAAGTTGAATACATTTAAAATTAATGCATCTTCCCCTCAAAAAAGCGGAAAATAGAATAAACAAACTGAAAAACTTTGCTCACCATATTTATATATATAATAAAAAAAAACACCCTAATTTACCAATAAATAATTTTATGTGCTATGAAAGCAATAATTTTTTTTAAAATTTGATTTTAAAAAGACTCATGTTTTTTAATTTCTTAATCTCACATATTCCATACAATATTTATGTTTAACCATACGTTGGTCTTACGTTTAGCTTCATCTCTATATTTTGACCCTTTCAACATAAGTATTATATTAATGAATGTGTGAAAAATAACATGTTTGGTTATATTAGTTGTTTGAAAACAACTGAACTTGCATTTATGGTGCGTGGAGCCCTAATTACAGATTTCTATAAATTTTTACGTTTGTCAGTGGCTTCTACCTATACTTTAATTTTTTTCTTTTCTAAAGAATCTTGCATTTATGGTGCGTGGAACTCTTAATTGAAGATTTCTATTAATTTTTTCGTTTGTCAATGCCTTCTAGCTATACTTATTTTTGCTACAAAATCTTGCATTTATGGAGACATTTATTATGCAGATATTAATTATGGAGATGTTTATTGCTACAGAATCGTGCATTTATGGTGTGTGAAGCCCTAATTGCAGATTTTTATTAATTTTTACGTTTGTCAGGGTCTTTTACCTATATTTTAGTTATACAATATTTTATTTAATTTGTCAGGGTCTTTTACCTATACAGGGGTGTCCAGCCCTCGGGCTGCATGCGGCCCAAAGCAAGTGTTAGTGAGGCCCAGAGTGCTAGTGAGAGAGAGCTCAAAGCGAAAAAAAAATTAATAGCCTGCCTTGATATAAAAAGGAATGCAGAAAAGGAGAAAAATGGACCATGTTATGCAAATCATCTTCAAAATGGTGAATTTTATGAAGGCTTGGGGATTGATTCATAGCCAGTTTCAGGAATTTCTTAAAAGCTTGGATGCTGAATATGGCAATACTTTTAAGAAATAAGGTAGCTCAGTGGAGAAAATATTAAAAAGGTTTTATAGCCTACTTGCTGATATCAAATTGTTTATGACATTGAAAAGTAATCTGTGCCAGAACTTTATGATAACTGGCTTGCAGATTTAGCAGATTTTGATAGATCTGAATGCCCATTTAAATGACTCAAACACCCGTCACTTCATGGATTTTACTTCTAAATCCACGAAGTTGTAATTATGGCAAGCCAAATTAAATGTTAAAATTTTTTTGCGTTTCGAGACGCTGACCAAGCACAATTCTAAAAATATTACAAAATACTTAGCCCTACTTTCCGATTTAGTACAAGAATTTAAAATTGATTTCAGGACTTCGGGGGAAATAAACAATTATTTTTTGCATGTTTTCTACTCTATTTACAGTCGATATAGATATACTGCTAGCAAATTGTCAAATGGAATGCATAGATTTGCAATCTGACATCTAACTTAAAGAGAAATTCAATAGAGTCTCTTTGTTGTACTCATAAATCATACCTGCCCAGATATAAATATCCTTCACTGCATAGTCAAGCGTTATTCTGGTCATCAACATTTGGAAGCACGTACATCTGTGAACAACTATTTTCAAGAGTGAAGCACACTAAGAGTCAAATTAGAACCAAAATTTATTCGTTGTTTTTTAGTATTGATGTGTATGACATTTCCTATCTCTTTTTTATACTATGTTATTTATACTGTGCTTAATTTTTCATGCAGAGTTCACAAGGCAAAAGGCAATTTGACATTTTTACTTTTCCGCTTTTAGTAATGAAAGGCTGAATCTATCTAAATTCTGAGATGTGTATAACATTTCACATGTTTTTTTCCTATGTTATTTATACTGTGTTTAGTTTTTAAGTTGACTTTCGTTAACAAACATTCATATGGAACCCCGAATCAAGAAACGAGAAACATAGTTTATGAAGGTACTTGAGATAATATTTAAATCAGTTTAATTGAACAGAGATTTATATGGAGTTTATTATGGACAGGATGTTTCTATTATTGCTACAGAATCTTGCATTTATGGTGCGTGTAGCCCAAATTGCAGATTTGTTAATTTTTTCATCAGTCAGTGCCTTTAACCAATGCTTTAATACTTTATTTATATATTTTTTTGGCTACAGAATCCTGCATTTATGGAGGTATTTATATGGACAATTAGACATTTTTGCTTTTAAGCTTTTAGTGATTTATTATAAATGTATATATTTTATGATATTTATACTGTTATTAAATTTATGTTATTTATACTGTGTTTAGTTTTTAAATTACTTTTGGTTAACAAACATTAGACAATTTGACATTTTTAATTTAAACTTGAAAAATGAAAGGCTGAATCTACTAAAATTCTGAGATGTGTATAACATTTCACATGTTATTTTTTTAAATGTTATTTATGCTGTGTTTACTTTTTTAATCAATTTTGTTTAACATACATTCGACAAAATGACATTTTGACTTTTCAGCTTTACTTTTTAAAACTCTTAACTTTCCAAGAGACAATTTGACATTTTTTCCTTTTCAGCTTTTAGTGGTTTATTATAAATGTATATATTTTGTTTTACTTTTCAGCTTCTTTTGCTCCAAAGATGAAAGGTTAAATCTAGATGAATTCTGAGGAGTTAATTATAAATTTATATATTTTTATATTGGATTTTTTTTTATTATTTGGGTGTATAACATTTCACATGCTTATTTTTCTATGTTATTTATACTGTGTTTAGATTTTAAATTGATTTTGGTTAACAAACATTCGACAAATTGACATTTTTACTTTTCAGCTTTACTTTCCAAAAGACAATTTGACATTTTTCTTTTTCAGCTTTTAGCGGTTTATTATAAATATATGTATATTTTATGTTTTACTTATCAGCTTCTTTTGCTCCAAAGATAGAAGGTTAAATCTTGCTAAATTGTTTAGATTTTAAATTGATTTTGGTTAACAAACATTCCACAATTTGACATTTTTACTTTACAGCTTTTAGTGGTACAATGATGAAAGACTGCATCTACCAAAATACTAAGATAAGTATAACATTTCACATGCTTTTTTTGGCTATGTAATTTATACTGTGTTAAGTTTTTAAATTGATTTCGGTTAACAAACCTTCTTAAAAATCCGGGCAACGCCGGGTACTTCAGCTAGTATACATATATATATATATATATATATATATATATATATATACACTGTTGGCCACTGTAAATGCAACACCCTGAAGGAAACATGCAAATAACATGAAATTTACAACATCCATTAGCGGAGGTGAGATATGCAAATGATTAGAATTTCAGCGCAGACACACATCACGCGCGCCTGTGGCGCCACTTCAAAGCGCTATTTAAGGCTTGGAGATTTCGACGATTTCAAGTTCGGCAATTGTGTTTTTCTTGTGGTTTTTTCAAAAAACGATCAATTATGCCTCGTCGAAAACAGCGATCATCTTTTGATCAAGTATCCGAGTTCGACAGAGGAAGGATAGTGGCCTACCGAGATTGTGGATTATCTTTCAGGGAAATCGGTAGTCGTGTTGGACGAAACAAAACAACTGTAATGCGGATATGTGATCGTTGAATGCAGGAGGGTACGACGGACCGGCGTGTTCGATCGCATCCACCTCAGCGCACCACTTCACGTGATGACAGGCAAATTGTGCGCATGGCAGTGACGGATCGCTCAGTCACATCACGAACCATAGCACAGCACATGCAGTCTGTAACGCATCATCCAGTGTCTGCGCGTACCATTCGACTCCGTTTACAGCAGAGTGGTCTGTCCGCAAGACGTCCATTGCTTTGTCTACCCTTGACGCAGAACCACAGAGTCTCCGCCGCCAATGGTGAGATGACAGAATGATGTGGACGGCAGAATGGAATGAAATTGTCTTTACTGACGAGTCACGCTTCTGTCTGCAACACCACGATGGTCGCATTCGAGTCTGGAGACACCGTGAAGAGATGATGCTGAACAGCTGCGTTATGCACCGCCACACTGGTCTTGCACCGGGTATTATGTTATGGGGCGGTATTGGATATCACTCTCGCACACCTCTAGTACGCATTGCCGGTACTTTAAACAGCCAGCGCTACATCTCCGAGGTGTTGGAGCCAGTTGTCCTTCCTTACCTTCAGGGCTTGCCCAAAGCCACATTTCAACAGGATAATGCGCGACCACACGTGGCACGCATTGTCCAACGGTTCTTTGTCAATCGCCAGATTGAATTGCTTCCCTGGCCGCCTCGCTCTCCGGATCTTTCGCCGATAGAAAACATGTGGTCCATGGTTGCTCTACGATTGACCCAGATTTCATCCCCAGCTGCCAAAGCAGATCAACTTTGGCAACGTGTGGAAGCTGCTTGATCTACTGTACCCCAAGAACTCATCCAAAGTCTCTTTGAATCAATGCCGAGGCGTGTGGCAGCGGTGATCTCCAACAATGGCGGCTACTCTGGCTACTGATTTTGGCAGGAACCACACTTCACAGAAGTCTATAAATTTAATCATTTGATACTTGGTCAACATGTTATCTACAAAATAAATTTTGTTGTGATATCTCTTGTCTTTCTTGGTGTTGCAATTTGGA
Source organism: Dolomedes plantarius (assembly GCA_907164885.2). Taxonomy (NCBI): domain Eukaryota; kingdom Metazoa; phylum Arthropoda; class Arachnida; order Araneae; family Dolomedidae; genus Dolomedes; species Dolomedes plantarius. The sequence continues at coordinate 49,417,009 of OU015493.1, read as the reverse complement.
TGGCCAGCAGTGTATATACAGTCGAACCTCCATATATCGAACTTCCCCATATCGAAATTTTCTATATATCGAACTCTTAGCAAATCTCCATGTTCATTACATAGAAAAACTGTTTCTATATATAAAAAAAATCTCTATATATCGAATATTTTTTTCAAGACATATTGGGAGATTTTATTCTACTTTAAACTGTTTACCTCACGAAAAATGAAGGTCAGGGAAAAAAGGAAGTTCAGTGAAGGTTATTTCTGGAGAAAGTAGAAGTGCATGTGAAGCAGTCTGTGATGACTGGAGAAGCAATTATTTGAAAAAAATTTTTGAAGATTATCAGCCTGATGATATTTTTAATGCTGATGAAATGGGACTCTTGTATTATTGTTTACCCAACATAACTCTAACTTTGAAAGACGATGATTGTCATGGAGGCAAGAACTGTAAGGATAGAGTAATTGTACTGGTAGGCGCTAACATGAGTGGCAAAGAAAAACTTCGAATAATGGTAGTAAGTAAAAGTAAGAACCCTAGAGTATTCAAAAATGTAACGTTCTTAGAGGTTGATTACTGTTCTAATAGAAAGTCATGGATGACAATTGAAATTTTTGAAGCATGGATTTTGAAATTGGATAGTAAAATGAGTGATCAAAATAGAAAAATTACTTTCCTTGTAGAAATTGCTTGTAGTAAATGAATCTGAAAACATTTCCAAGCCATCAAAAAAAAAAAGAAATGCGAGAGGCGTTTGAAACAATACGTCGTGGACTTTCGCTTAAAATGTCCCTGAGGAATATTTTAGTGGACTGAATAAATACGAACATTTCTTTGATGAACTTTCCGCAAAACTGGCTGGTCAGCAAGATATTCGTAGTTTTTTTTTAAAGAATGTAACTGTGATTATTGTAACAACTGTCTGGATTATTGATTTTTTTTAAAGTATGTAGTACTCAATAAATCTTTCATATTAATTAATTTTTTAATTATTAACTTTCATTTAATGTGATTCGCATATAAATTAGAAAAGGAGTTTCGTATACGAAAATTAGCTTTAATTTTAATGTTTTAGGAGAATTATGATAAAACTGAGATCAATTCTATATATCGAAATTTCTATATAACGATTTTTTTTCCGGTAATTTGCTACTTCGATATATGGAGGTTTCATTGTATAAATAAATAAATATATATATATATATATATATATATATCAAACGGTCAGATTAGATTATGAAACATCTACTACAGCGTATAACACAAAATAACACGGAGAGATTACGAAGCTCGGGACTTTCTTCCAGATCTCATTAAAAGATGCACCGTATGATGCGAAAAGAGCAAACAATAAATTTTACTTTAGGAAATTAAAGCAAGTTGCTATCTCCATTTGACAAACTGCTCAGAAAGACTCCTCGAGACGTATTTGAATACCTGATCTTGAAGAGCCAGGGAAAATGTATTTTAAATTGTTCGACAGAGCAAATAACATTTACCGCCGCGTACTTTGAACATATTAATTCATTTACATAAAATTCGAATTTATTAAATTTTCATGTGAGAGAGCATCCGACCGAACACAGCGCAAGGGCCATTGTAAATATTTCGTCGAAATAATTTTTAATTTAAATTCAGAACTCCAGTAAAACCTGACATAGGAAAAATTCATGTTTTAAGATGAGTCTAAATAGCCAAGGTTAAAGTAATATACTTTTTCTGAAGTTTCTGTAACCCATCTAAAGTTTAATACGTAATAATGGGTTGCTAAAATTTTATATTTCAAGGTGATGTAGATGTAGTTAAAAATGGTTAATTATTAGACTTATTTAATATATTAACCCCTTCCTTCTCGCTGCCGTAAAAATTACGGGGCGAGGTTTCGCCTTCTATTTTTCGTACCCGTAGTATTTCCGGGCTGGAATGTTTAAAAGTTACGTAGCAAAAAGATTAAAACAATTCATTTCATTTACCCTGAAAATTTTTATTCCTTATTTTACATACAAGATGACAGCACTAGACTACATATAATGTAATTGGGTATGGGTTTTTTATCCAACTAGATGTGACAGGTCAAGAAATAAATGGAATCCTTCGGAAGAAATAGGTACTTTTATTACCGTGTTCTTGAAAATTATGCTATTGTTAAACGGTTGATAAACTTCTGTCGGGAAATGTTTTCGGGGCTCACAGAGAAAATAATTTATACACCAAGCATGGGAAAGTATGTTGAGAGAGTATTGGTAGAATAATTTCTTAAGGGGGCTAACCACCTTTAAAACTTCAAAAAAATCAAATTTTGGTTTTTGCTATATTCTTATTTTTGGAACATTTCTGAACAATATGCAAAAAACCGCATTAAAAAATTTGCATTATTTCTCGAGTTATGAGGGATTATGTAAAGCTCACTCTGTTGCCATGGTCATGTATATCCCAACTTTAACTTCAGATTTCTCAAATATGTAAATTTTTGGATTTCGCGCACTGTTACTCCCAAACTATGTGTGCTAGACGCACCAAATTTTTATCAGATTTGAATTTTAAGCTTCTTTACATACTGAAAAGAAAAAAATAACAATAAATTTATAAAAAAAACTTTCACAGTTGAAATTGTTTTAAAAAAATTGCTAAATTTTAATTTTAATCTTTTATTTGATGTAAATTTTTCAATTTAAACTATATTTTTTGTATACTTTTTAGTTTTACATTAAACTTGAGTATATTAATTTAATTTAACCATAAGCTAGTTTCTGTATGAATATTTCTTAATTTTATGATGCGCGAAACATCCAATGATTTTTCTCCCTTTTTAGTAATATGTACATTTAAAATCTAAAAATTAAATATGGATTTACAAGTTCTATTTTTGTATAAAATGTAACTGAAACTTGTAATTTTGATATAAAAAAATTATATATATATATATTAATATTATTGGAGTTTCAGTAAATCGAATTTGATTATGTTTACGGTCATTTCAGTGTAGTCAAAGGTTGTGTGCTCCCTTAAAAAGGAACATTTTATAATGAACCACAGAACAAGCTAGGACCTATCTGGTACAAAATGCTTGAAAGATCTAGGTTATTTTTGAGAATCGTTATTTCAGACGGAAATATCATGAACCAGTGGTTCTTTTCATTAGTCCTCGTATAGACATTATTTTACCTTGAAATATATGAATGGAATTTATCGTGATACAAAAGAAAAGGGAGTATTTCACTTCGCACACGAAAAATTCCTCAATGCTGTGACTCTAATGTGTTAACGAAAACGCCTTGGGGTCACACTGGCGAAAGCTGGTGTCGTATCAACCATCGTAGGTCTTCGTAGCGTCTAACGAATCACAGTCCAGAAATTGGAGAAATAGTGCATGGTCGTTAAAATAACAGCTAAAAACGTTAATACCGTATGGGCAAAAAATCATAAAAACTGAAAAATAACCAAAATAAAAAAACGTTTCCAGGGTTAGCATCGCTAGGTTACGGGATTTTTTTTTTAAGACAGGAAAAAAAATCTCAAAAAGCAGCTGACTGGTGGGGATGAAGTGCAAAAGTCAAAAAAAGATACGCAAGTAACAAAAAGAAGGCTTCTAAATTGTTTATTACAGCAGTAGGTGTTCCACATGACCCCCAACACAAGGGGAAATACATTGCAAGCGAGTCACAAATTCATCAACAGCAGAGTTAAGCAAGTCCAAATATATACATGTAACCTCTCGGCGGATCGCATCTTTCAGTTCCAAAAGATTGGATGGACCAGATAGATACACCCGTTGAGATGTGTACGGCAGCGCCACCTGTCACCTGTTTATTGAGTTATTTTCTTCCTGTCTTAAAAAAATCCCGTGACCTAGCGATGCTAACCCTGCAAACGTTTTTTTTTTTTATTTTGGTTATTTTTCTGGCTTTTATGAATTTCTAAAATTTTTACGGATTTTTTTGTCCACCCGGTATAATCCGCAATATTCATAAGATCGATAAAGTGAAAAAAATTCCCTACTCATTTGAAAGACAAGAAAGCTAGCAGAATAAAATAAATATTGTAAGCGTGGAAGACACCTTATTTAGGTGATCTACAAACAAGACCTTTAAAAAGAATGAAAGGAAAGGACAAAAAGGGAATGAAAAAAGAAAGAATATATACGAGGGTAGTTTTATAAGTTTGCAAACCGAGAGCTAGGACTCTTGCACTGGAATTGTATGACATTCTCATATTTAGCTCATATATATATATATATATATATATATATATATATATATATATATATATATATATATATATGTGTATAAATAAATTTATTCAACTCTCCAGTTGAATTTTATTATTTACTAAAACTATTTAGGGTAAAATTTAGAATAATTTAAAATTTAGTCTTAGAAATATCATTTATTACATCGATAATATACTTAATTTACATATTTTTGTCTCACATCATTATACTAAAAAAATTGGGAAATATGACAAGTACGTACACATTCCAAAATTTTTTAGCGATTTAAAAATTTTAGCTACCGCAAAATTGCTTACTGGCCGACTTATTGCGATGTCGCTAATTATTTCCACAAAAAATTTCTTTATATCTATATTTATTTTGAACGATATTCCCAATTTTAATTTTATTGCAAAAAAGAATATATATATATATATATATACATATTTATCACATATTATTGTACACGAAAAGTGACTCTATCAGAATGACTATGCGTATTATTAGCGTCAAACAACTAATACAGAATACGAGTGTTTTAGCAGCGCCTAAAACCAAATATTTGTTTTACGGGCATTTCTTAATTCCAGAGGTACTTACTCCCCCAGATAAGTTTCCTGCATCGCTAAGGCTTATCGTTCTCAGAGGTATTCTTCCTTCATAAACATACGTATCGCCAAACAAAGATTAACGAGGTCCAGAAATAACGAAGAATTTTCTCCACTTTCGAATCACGTTCGAACTAAATTGCCACATTTTCTTAAAGACTAACGGTATCATTTTCCTATAATAGTGATCTGGAACACTGCATAAAATGGCTCCAGAGGTAAATAATTTAGGTTCATGGCTTTAAAAGATATAATTTGCAGGTGTAATAAAATATTTTACGTGCGGATGTGTCATGTTATTAAATTCTGAAGTACATGTTCCGATGTTTTGCTTGCGAAATAAATTTTGTAAATTATTCAAATGGGGTAGAAATGTTTTCCCTTTTTTGAAAGCTGATATGCGAAAAACATAATAACTTGAATATATTTTGTTAAATTGTATTTTCTGAGTGGAAATTATGATTATTTCCTAAGTATGGCTTAAAGTTTTTTTTTAACATTATTCCATACTTAGGAAATAATACAAATTCCACTATATATATATAATAAAAAACTGACTAAAGAACGAGTGTCTATTGACTTCCTATCTAAAATGAAAATCTATAAGGGTTAGAAATCGGCAATAATTAAAAAAAATCAGGTAGTCTCTTCTAACGAAACTACAGCGGGTTATTAACGTAGGAATACTTATCCTTGCTTATCTCTTTTGTATGTATATATGTATTTATGTGTTATGAATATATGCATCTACATACACTCATGTCCATAAATTAAGGATAATGCCAGCTCCGGCAAATAAAGGTTCAGAAACAACACAAACGTGACTTATTCATAAAGTTTATGTATTAAACAAAAGATAAAGAACAAAAAAGATGGTGTATGTATGATACCATTCAGAAAAACTATTATTTTTGCTCCCTGGAGCAATTGTAAAAAATATCTCCTTTACAAAAACTTAATATTACATGGTTGGTATGATGGTTAATACATTTTATGTCTCCCATGCAATGAAATAAACTCCGTACAACGCCTAGACATGTTGAGTATCAAATTATCGAACTGATATTGGGGATGATTACTCCACTCAGCATGCAATGCTCTCCCAAGTTCCGGTACACTTGTAGGAGGTAGTTGACGGGCTGCACCTCGTCAGCCAAGCATGTACCACACATGCTCTATCGGATGCAAGTCAGGTGAGAATGCTGGCCATTCCATACGGGTGATATCCTCAGATTGAAGGAATTCGTTTACGATGTTTGCTCGGTGAGGACTTGTGTTGTCATCCATAAACACAAATTCTGTGCCATTGGCACCCCTAAACAAACGTACATGTTGTTCCAGAATGATGTCCCGATAAATGCGGCCGTTCATGGTTCCGATTTGAACATGCTGATCTGTTCTGGAGCCCAGTATAATTCCACCCCAGACGAGCAATCCTGCACCACCGTAACAGTGTTGTTCAATGATGTTGTCTTGGTGCTAACGGGTACCTGGCGTTTTCCGTATGAAAGTCCGATGGGAATCATACTGAAAGCTAAACCTAGAATCATCGGAAAACATCACACAAGCCCACTGTGACGATGTTCACATTTCATGTTCTCTAATCCAGTCTAATCGCTGCCGACAGTGAGTTGCCGTGAGTGGAACGCATCTCACAGGCATGCGAGACCAATATTTCCCAAACGTCTGTACACGGTTTACCTTGAAACTGTGGTACCAGTGGCTGAAAATAGCTGATGAGACAGGTTGAATTCTGAGCTCCGTCTGTTACTTTTGGCATTTACTGCTAAATACCGTTCTTCATTCGGCGTTGTATCTAGGGGGAGACCTGTAATGTAACGTTTACTGATACTTCCATCATCTTGGAATCATTGCCAAAGCCTAGAGATGACACTTTGGGCATTTCCAAGTTCCTCGGATACTTCCATCTGAGTACGCCCACATTCCAGGCGGCCGATAATTCTACCACGTAAAAAATCACCCATATACGTCCTCTGTGTAATAACTATTCGGTTATGGCACTGAGCGGCTTACAGAACGCTTGTGAACAATTTTACTTCTTTGGCACCGTTCCTTATATACCCCTCTCTTACAATCTCGTCATTGTGACGTACTATCGGCGTCATCTTGTGGCTTCCTGTAATTTTCCAATTATTCTTGAAGATGTGTGTGATAATTATATAGGTGAAATCTTTACTTTAGATTTCGATTTCCGTGTAATTCTAAATTATCCTTAATTTATGTACATGAGTGTATATTGATAGGAAAATTGCACGGTCCCTATTTAACGTGGCAATATTGTTTTACTTTTATCTTGTCACTTCCTAACATGCGGTTGAGGTGTCAGCCTTTTAAACATCACAAGAACACGATGGCATTTAGCTTGTCGGCTGTTGCAAATATGACGTGATAGTTTTTATTCTCTTACGTATTTCTACTTATTTTTAGCGGACTGTAGTGTTTCATTGTATAAAAGAACTGGTTTGTTAATGTCTGAGTCAGTCAGTAAGTAGCATCTGTCAATCTTCCACTCTCGGTTAGAGGTATGGAGATAGTATATTTTCATGTAAGAGTACATATTATTTTCGTTATGAGCAGTTGGATCGATATTATGTCTTACATTTAGTTTGTTATTTATCTGTACATGATCATCGCATCGATTATTAAAGGATTTAAACTTCTACGAATTTTGTCATCATTCAAATGTCTATATTCTACTGCGCGCCATTCACAATATATATATATATATATATATATATATATATATATATATATATATATATATATATATATATATATGTGTGTGTGTGTGTGTGTGTGTCAGTCAAAATTTTGAAGCATTTTCCTACTCTTCTGTTTAACTGTTTACTGTTTGCCGAAGCGATACAGACTGTATTTGGCGCGCTGACAAAATTATAACTCGAGACAACGGACGGTTTTAGCGTGTGAAATTTTTCTTCACGGAGAACTGTTATAGAGGAACGTAATCCTACATTAATATGCTTTTTTCTAATTTTACAAAATTTCTGTGATCGACCAAAAGTGCGTTTTTCCTTTTATTTGATGCTCGAATTTGAAGTTTGTTATAATCCATGAAATTCTCAAATCTGGAGTCTGTCTGTAATTCAGTGCATTAAAAACAATGAACAGTGACCCAGTTTATTAAGAATACATTATATGAGATTATTGTCTGTCATATGTATTCCTTCTATAGTTGAAAATGTGATAAATATGAGTAGAAACTAAGTACAAGACCAGACGTCGTTTAATTTCACCGGTCTAACTTCCACTATTGCTGATTGTTGTTAAAATGATTATTAAATTTACTTTGAATTCATTATTTGATGTTTCCCATTTGCGAAAAATCTTTTTGTTCAACAGATTAATTATAAACGCAATAAAAATAATAATCGAGTATAATAATAAATTCAATATAATACACTGCTGGCCACTGTAAATGCAACACCGTGAAGGAAACATGCAAATAACATAAAATTTACAACATGCATTAGCGGAGGTGAGATATGCAAATTATTAGAATTTCAGCGCAGACGCACATCACGTGCGTCTGCGCATCATTGTGGCCCCACTTCAAATAGCTATTTAAGGCTTGGAGATTTCGACTATTTCAAGTTCGGCAATTGTGTTTTTCTAGTGGTTTTTTCAAAAAAACGATCAATTATGCCTCGTCGAAAACAGTGATCATCTTTTGATCAAGTATTCGAGTTCAACAGAGGAAGGATAGTGGCCTACCGAGATTGTGGATTACCTTTCAGGGAAATCGGTAGTCGTGTTGGACGAAACCAAACAACTGTAATGCGGATATGTGATCGTTGGATGCAGGAGGGTACGACGGACCGGCGTGTTCGATCGCATCCACCTCAGCGCACCACTTCACGTGATGACAGGCAAATTGTGCGCATGGCAGTGACGGATCGCTCAGTCACATCACGAACCATAGCACAGCACATGCAGTCTGTAACGCATAATCCAGTGTCTGCGCGTACCATTCGACGCCGTTTACAGCAGAGTGATCTGTCCGCAAGACGTCCATTGCTTTGTCTACCCTTGACGCAGAACCACAGACGTCTCCGCCGCCAATGGTGCGATGACAGAAGGATGTAGACGGCAGAATGGAATGAAATTGACTTTACTGACGAGTCACGCTTCTGTCTGCAACATCACGATGGTCGCATTCGAGTCCTGAGACACCGTGAAGAGATGATGCTGAACAGCTGCGTTATGCACCGCCACACTGGTCCTGCACCGGGTATTATGTTATGGGGCGGTATTGGATATCACTCTCGCACACCTCTAGTACGCATTGCCGGTACTTTAAACAGCCAGCGCTACATCTCCGAGGTGTTGGAGCCAGTTCTCCTTCCTTACCTTCAGGGCTTGCCCAAAGCCACATTTCAACAGGATAATGCGCGACCACACGTGGCACGCATTGTCCAACGGTTCTTCGTCAATCGCCAGATTGAATTGCTTCCCTGGCCGCCTCGCTCTCCGGATCTTTCGCCGATAGAAAACATGTGGTCCATGGTTGCTCTACGATTGACCCAGATTCCATCCCCAGCTGCCACAGCAGATCAACTTTGGCAACGTGTGGAAGCTGTTTGGTCTGTTGTACCCCAAGAACTCATACAAAGTCTCTTTGAATCAATGCCGAGGCGTGTGGCAGCGGTGATCTCCAACAATGGCGGCTAATCTGGCTACTGATTTTGGCAGGAACCACACTTCACAGAAGTCTATAAATTTAATCATTTGATACTTGGTCAACATGTTATCTACAAAATAAATTTTGTTGTGATATCTCTTGTCTTTCTTGGTGTTTCAATTTGTGTGGCCAGCACTGTAGTAATAACAAATCTTTCCCATTACATTGCTATACCCGATAATCAATAATAATTCAATAACATAATATCCTCCATAATCTAACTTATTCGTTAGGTAAAAACCGTATGTACGAATAGGATCCAATAAATTACGAATTCGTGAATAAAGTGAACAGGAATTCGCTAGCTTTTCATTTGTGCATATTTTTAAAAATTTAATGTTTGAATTCTTATTGAGAAAAATAATTTACACAAAAGAAGATTTCGAAAACTTACATTTTAAAAATCCTCTTTTTTCTTTCTTCTTTTTTAATCATATATTAATTTTTCATTGCTATTGGCAACTGTACAAAAGTGCAAATTCTTGTAGAATAAACTAAATGTATCAAGTACACATGTGTGTGTCTCTATGAGTGTTCGTCAGTCGAGTAAGCATTGGAGTTTAAGGTTTGTAAATATATATATATATATATATTGTTTATTTGTTTGTTTTGGTCAAACTAGTTTTCACTTGTGTGAAATAATTTTTTCAATAAATTGGAAATTCATTTCATATAAAAAGTTATTCAGCTTTGTGTGTATTCAACCTTTTATATTAATATAAATAGTGTTTTAACAATTCAAATTCAATGCATAAAAATTCCCTTATAGCATAGATTTTGAACAGCGTGATTTGATTTCTCTATAAAGATTTAACGTTAGCATATCCTACCTTTAAAATGCGACGCTATCTAATATTTTAAGTGTGTTTGGAGGAACAAATTTCTCAAAAAAACATTTTTTACGCTTAATGTATGCACGAGAGCTTTTAAATAAAATTTCACGAACTGTGGGATTTTGGGAAAATTTCAATGCAAACAAAAAACTTCAATAGTTTTCTGACTGTGAGCACCCTGGTGCAGAACTATACATTCAGTTGATTTATGTCGGCTAGATATTTTTTCGATTTCCAATCATTAGAAATATACTTATTATTCCTTCTAACATACGAGTAGGCAAAAAGTCCGTAGAAACTTTAAAAATTCATAAAAACCGGAAAAATAATCAAAATAAAAAAAAAATGTTCGCAGAGTTAGCATCACTAGATCACGGGATTTTTTTCAAGACAGGAAAAAAAATAACTAAAAAAACAGCCGGCAGGTGGCGCTGACGTACACAAGTAAAAGGGGTGTATCATCGCGGATGTATCTATGTGGTCCATCCAATCTGTTGGAACTGAAGGATGTGATCCGCCGAGAGGTGTCATGTATACATTCGGACCTGCTGCACTCTACCGTTGCTGGATTTGTGACTCGCCTGTAATGTATTATCCTCTGTGGTGGGGGTCATGTGGAACACCTACTGCTGTAATAAACGACTTAAAAGCATTCTATTCGTTATAAGCGTATCTTTTTTTGTCTTGTGTACGTCAGCGCCACCTGTCGGCTGTTTTTTGAGTTTTTTTCCTGCTCCAAAAAAAAAAAAAATCCCGTGACCTAGCGATGGTAAACCTGCAAACGTTTTTTTTATTTATTTATTTTTCCGCTTTTTATGAATTTCTAAAGTTTTTACGGACTTTTTGCCCACCCGTTATATTAATGAATATACCCTACAGTGATGTTTATAATATTTTTATTAAACTCTCTTCAGAATTTTCAGTCTGTTATTAACAATTTTGAAAAATTTTCTCTGAAAAAAAATTACTCTTAAGAAAACAGGATTCTTTAGGGTTTTAAATAATTGAAAATTTTATGACTAAAATTTTTATAAATTTCTCAGGCAATTTAATTTATATCCTCTCCTTAGAAAAAACAAAAGCAAAAATTAAGAATTCTGCTAATAGGGTTACCGTCTCAGAAAATATGTCAAAAACTAAAAATTCTTTTAGTTTTGAACTAAAAGAATTTTTAGTTTCGAAATTTAGTTAAAAGTTTTTTAAATTCTTGTATTTTAAAAATAATTTTATTCTAAATTGACATTTGAATGAATTGGTTAAAAAATGCACGTAAAAAAATTGCTCCCTTAACACCTTTAAAACAAATTGTATGCTAGAAAAATATGCTTTATTACCTGCGAATTTTATCTATATTGCATGTAAACGATGAAGATTTAATTTTTGTTGTACATCAAAATAGCGACTTATTTTCCCCCATAAATCCATCAGTTCATATTATACAAATATAAAATTTTCTATTAAAATATGCATATGCGTTATACACTACTAATATTAATAAGAACATATATTAAAATTCTATTACAAAAAAAAGTGAGTTTTAATACCTTCGAGAATTTTAAAAAGAATCATCTCGGTTGTCAATTTTCAGGAGTAATTAGCTGACATTTAAAGAATATATAATTAGCTGTTAATACTTTTTTCGGGGCTAAGACAGGAAATGGTACTTAATTTGGATTTTCATCAGTAACTTTTTTTCTAATCACTTTGCTAGCACATAAGATATTCATTTTCCCCTTCGCGCATTTTTGATTATACATTTAAACATCATGGACGAGAGTGGAGGAAGTGACATGGTTTCGAGGTTAGATAAAAATCAGAATTAAAATTATAGAAGAATTTAAAGTCGGATCCGTCAATTCTTGTTTTTAATCGCATTTTAGAACATTCACTTTAAGTGACTGTAAGAGGTAAATTTAAAGTTTGTTGAAAAATTTAAAAAAAAATATCACTTTTCTGACGTTAAGTGTTTATTAAGAAAACTGTTGTTGCAATCACAGTCAAGGTAGCTCAATTGTGTAAGGCATTTTCGGTCATTTGGAAAAAGACTAAAAGTGATATTACACATTTTTTTAACACTATAAAACAGCACTTTGTTGTAAAATAAAATTGATTAATTTATTTATAATAAAAATCGGAGTTTTCTATTTTTGGATTTACAGCTGCACACTTACAGCATATTTATAAAATAGCTGTAAAATTTTCAATACAAATTATTTTAAATCCTATTTTTTGGTGCACAAAAAATGATGTAAATAGGAATACCGCCTTAGAGAATATAACAAAAAGATTTTAAAATTAAGTTTTGAACTTAAAGTTTTAAAATTTTTAAATTATTGTATTTTTTAAATAATGCAATGACGTCATATTGGAAGAAGACGAAAAGTGATATAACACATTTTTTAACACTAAAACAGCACTGTGTTGTAGAATAAAACTTTTTCATCTATTTATAATAAAAATCTTAGTTTGCTATTTTTCGATTTACAGCTGCAAATTTACAGAATATTTATAAAGTAACGGTAAAATTTTAAATGCAAATTATTTGAACTCCTATTTCTTGGCGCACCAAAAACATGATGTAAATAGGAATACCGCCTCAGAAAATATGGCAAAAGATTTTAAAAATTAAGTTTTGAGCTTAAATTAAAAAAATTTTTAAATTCCTGTATTTAAAAAAAAAATGCAATGACGTCATATTGGAAGAAGACTAAAAGTGATATAACAGATTTTTTAACATTGTAAAACAGCACTGTGTTGTAAAATAAAATTATTTCATTCCTTTATAATAAAAATTTGAATTTGCTATTTTTGGATTTACAGCTGCACACTTACAGCATATTTATAAAATAGCGGTAAAATTTTAAATGCAAATTATTTTAAATCTTATTTTTGGGGGCACAAAAAAGGATGTAAATAGAAATACCGCCTCAGAAAATATGGCAAAAAATTTTAAAAATGAAATTTTGAGCTTAAATTTTTAAATTTTTTAAATTCCTGTATTTTTAAAATAATGAAATGACGCCATATTGGATAAGAGTAAAAGTGATATAACACATTTTTTAACACTATAAAACAGCACTTTGTTGTAAAATAAAATTATTTCATTTATTTATAATAAAAATCGGAGTATTCTATTTTTGAATTTACAGCTGCACACGTACAGCATATTTATAAAATAAGGGTAACATTTACAATACAAATTATTTTAAATCCTATTTTTTGGTGCACAAAAAAAGGATGTAAATAGGAATACCGCCTCAGAAAACATGCCAAAAATTTTAAAAAGTATGATTTGAACTTAAATTTTTAAAAGAATTTAAATTCTTTAATTTGTTAAATAATTTAAGAGATTTTTAAAGGAATTAACTTATAAATGCGTGAAAAGAAAAAAAATAATTTTCTGAACGTCTGTCAAGCAAATTAGCTGCAAGAAAAATATACTTACATGCGAATATAAACTATATTACATGGAGGTCATGAAGTTTTAATTTTTTACTTTTCATCAAAGTAGCTGTTTATGTCCCTCCCTCTTAATACGTCAGTTCATGCTTAAGAAATATAAAATAATCTATTAAAATATGCATACAATTTATACCTTACTAATATTGATAAGAAAATATATTAAAATTCTATTACGAAAAAGTGGGATTTAATGATTTCGAGAATTTTAAAAGAATCATCTCGGTTGTCAGTTTTCAGGAGTAATTAGCTGACATTTAAAGAATATTTAATTAGCTGTTAATACTTTTTCCCGGGGCTAAGACAGGAAATGGTACTTAATCTGGATATTCATCAGTAACTTTTTTTAATCACTTTGTTAGCACATAAGATATTCATTTTACCTCCACGCATTTTTGATTATATATTTTAACATCATGGACGTTATTAAAAGGAAGGGGATGAAGTGATATGGTTTAAAGTGTAAATAGAAAAAGAGAATTAAAATCATAGAACAATTTAAATTCGCATCTGTCAATTCCTGTTTTAAATTGCATTTCGAAAAAACGTTCATTTTATGTGACTGGGAGAGATAAATTTAAATCTCGTTGAAATTAAAAACAAATTGGATTACTTATCTGTCGTTAAGTGTTTATTAGAAGAAAGACTGCCATTGCAGTCGAGGGAGCAAGTCAAAGGAGCAGAATATAAATATGTCAAGAAAAGAAAAAAAATATAATCAGGTAGATAGATAAAATGTAATGATGTATTATTGGAAAAAGAGTTAAAATTGTGTAAATCATATTTTTAACTTTTAAACAGCATTGTCCTAGAAAATAAATGCATTTTATCCTTTTAATAATAAAAAAAATCAGGTAGTCTCTTCTGACGAAACTACCGCGGGTTATTAACGTAGGATTACTTATCGTTGCGTACCTCTTTTGCCTGTATATATGTATGTGTCATGTATACATGCATGTCAAAACTTTGAAGTATTTTGGTACTTTTCTTTTTAATTGTTTACTGCTTGTCCAAGCGATACAGACTGGGTTTGGTGCGCTGCCAAAATTATAACTCGCGAGGTACAGACGGACGGTTTTAGCGTCTGAAATTTTCTTTTCCGGAGGGCCGTTATGGTGGAAAGTAATCCTACATTTAAAATCTCACTTTGCTATTTCATTATTTGTAGCTGTTTAGACATGTATATTAAGGGTATATTTGAAAAATCACGGTTATCCTTAAACGAGTAAAAATACAATAAAAATAGCATTTTCTTAACGATTCGGCATTTTGTTACCCAGTTTGGTTATGTTTTCTAGATCCCCTAGCCTAGAAAATGCTAGACCAAGGGCATTAAACACTGTCATATGGGCAAGTAAGTGTCAACAACATCCTGATCCTCAATAAGCATGCTGGCGTGGGTTCCTAAATAGTCCACGATATGTTAAGGCTGCTATGTACTAAGAAAAAAAATCGTATTTCCCCTTTCTTCTTGCAGACGCTTGTGGTGGGAGAAGTCCAGTTGACAGTTCGAGAATTCCACCCATCTTAGGAGTGACATTTTGAGGGATTGTAATGGCTCTCTCTCTATAGGGGGGTTAAGCGCTGCACCCAAATATTTTATTTAAAATGTATTTTTGTCAACTATTTACAAGTACATAAATGATGATAATCAAATAAAATTAGTTTTGTCAGATAGCCTGAACTTTTCGGCAAAGAGCTACACGATTCATTTTATAAATTTCGTCCACCGAAGGAATTTATAAGCATTTAAAACACACTATACTAGATTTTTCACCGAATAATTTAAATTTTAAAATATTAATTGCATTTAAAAAAAACGAAAAATGTACACAAATGTAAAATTTCTTTCTCTAAGACGAAGTACAATTTTTAAAAATAAATCTTTGAATCCAAGTTTGCAATCTATGGACAAATTTTCTCCATATGTTAACATTGAGGTTAGCGAATCCAATGGAGTTAGTACATAGCGACCTTCAGCATTAGCAGGAACACCAGAACAGTACAAAGGGAAAAGACCTTTAAAGAATTTATAGAATAGTATGAAACTTTGCTTGCGATTTTTCCCGCAGGTGTATTAAACAATTTACAAGCTTAAACTTTCGACGAGGTATCAATAGGATCTTCGATGCGTTTACTCAAATTTTGGCGAATTACTGTCGAGTAACTGGTGTCTATTTTTCACCTTCTGATATAAATTTTAAGTGCTCCTACATTTATCTAAAAATCACCCTAAATGTTATAAAAACATGATAGCTGTTAATCAGAAGAACAAGCTTTTTAATCCCACTTTAATGTGCATTTATCATTAAACTTAGACAGATCAACACGAATTCAATTTAAACTGAATCTCTATTTTTAAATTTTTCTGTTACTTTGCTTATCAGCCAGGTTTAAGAAAGAAATAACAAACTTTTTTCAGGGCAATAATATTTTATTTTTTAAACGGCGGTGCTAGGTTCGTAATGTTTTTATGAAATCAGAAAAAAAAAATTCGTGTTTGAGTAGAGTTAAAAAGTATCAGAGTTAACAAGACAGTCATCGAAATTACAAATTGTATAGCCAGTGTTAGTTAATTTTTTTCACGGAATACACTAACGGGGAGTTTTGATTGATGAATGACACATAAGAGCAAACATAGTTTGTGAAATTAAATTACACTCTTTTTTTCATTGCAGTTTCACAGTTATAAATTCCTTAACATCGTTCAGTTCCTTAATTTCGATGGTTGTGTTCGAGCTGGTGTCACAGCCAACAAAATTTAATTTGGGAATTATAGGTCTTAAGCCATAATTTATATTGTGCATGATGTAGGCCTATTTTCTGTATCTATTACATACATTTGCACCAGGTTTATCGTCCAGAATAATCATCACTGCAGTTATTGATTTTCATGGTATTACTAATCATTTTTATTTTAGAGGTTATAATATGCAGACATTAATTTTCTTAGAAAATGTCTACAATTTCTTCAAAAAAAGTCTACAATATCCACTTTAATGGAACATGAACCACTTACTAATATTTTGGTTTATAACTTAAAACATGGACTTACATTAAGCTTTGAGATTTTATGAACTGGAGATATACAGTATGATATATTTTTATATTAAAATATTTTTGTTTAATTTTTAATTAATTTATGCATAATGAAATAAAGAAAGGAACAGCATTCTGAAACGTGATATATTTTCTTTTCAGAAGTTAAAACTCCTTTAATACATCTACAAGGAACATGTTTTTTTCATTAAAATAGGAATCTTGAAAGCTGTTCATATCTGACATTTTATTGTTCAATATAAATTATTTCTATTACCATATATATATATATATATATATATATATATATATATATATATATATATATATATACAAAACATAACTTGAATTATAAAAGTACAAGAAGCAGACAGTACTGCGATGTACTTGAAAAAATTTAAATGGAGTTCTTATATGTTGAAATAAAATTTCGCGGTTTATTTTAAAAGGATGCATCAAATTTTCAAGACTGTCGAAATCAATGTTGAACAATTTATTATAGTTCAGAAAGAAGCATTCTACATTTCAGTGCATATCTCGTAAATGTGCACTTTCTTTGATTCTTTATTCCTACTATAAAGTTAATGTCTCGAATCATGTTTTTCTATTCCTCAACGTGGAACCCTCGAACTGTAATCCTTTCTTACCCCTTCTCTATTCTACCAGTCTTCAAATAAACTCGCACAAAATGAATTATCACATTATTTCATATATTTTTCCTCCCGCAAAGAATGGAAGAAAGCGTGTCTCGGCAAAATCTAAAACTATTAAAATAACACATTTTCTCGTTCGTCATAAATCATGGGGAAAATACAAGAAATTTCCATTTACAAGACAATATTTCTTGTTGAAGATTTTGTTTTGCATTGTTTATTGTCCTCTAGGGAATAGATAAAACCATTCAGGGACAAATGTATTTTTTTTATATTTCTTTATGCCCTTTTTTTCATTTTTTTGTGGGGTCAATTGTTTATTTCTCTTCATATTCATTGCTGGGACTTGTCTGCGACATTTTTGGTATAACTATTTCATTAAACATAGGATGTAAAGAAATAAAGCGAAGAGAATAATTTAACTACCTGCAATGAAATAAAAAATAAAAATTTGAATGATAAAGCATTTTTATTCTTCATGAAAGGATAATTATATCATCTAGACCTACAATAAAATATAACAATGGGTTTACTCTCAAAATCCAATATGCATTTTATTTGTGAAAGTGTGAATACAAAATGGCTCATGTATACCTATGAAAAGCCATTTCAAGTATAAATAATATGAAAAATTTATCAGTTTATTAGTGAGAAGAAGAAAAACATATATATATATATATATATATATATATATATATATATATATATATATATATATATATATATATATATATATATATATATTTGATTTGGGGAGAGGGGGTCAAATATTTGTTTCTCTTCATATTCATTGTTGGGATTTGTCTATGACATTTTTGTTATTGCTATTTCATAATATGTGGGAAGTAAACAGAGATGCAAAGAATATTCTTTCAATTAGAGTAGTGAATTAAATTGTAAAAATATGAATAGAAAAACATTTTTACGTCAATGGAGGATAGTTGCATTATCTAGATTTACATTAAAAGAAAGAAGTGGGTTTTTCTTTGAAAACTTAACATTAATTTTATTTATCAAAGTAATGTCGTTGTTACACAATAGTTCAAGTATACATATGAAAAGCTATTTCATGCACGAATGATAAAAAAAATTAATCTGCGTAGTAGTGACAAGGAGAAAACAAACACAAGCACACACACACACACACACATATATATATATATATATATATATATATATATATATATATATATATATATATATATATATATATATATATAGTGGTGGCCAAATATTGTGGAAACGTTTTAAAAATATGTATTTTCAAAGTTTAAGGGATCGTAATACCATACTCGGAGCGTGCTTGTAATTTTTTTTTTTTAAATTTTTTTTTTTTGGGGGGGGGTACGAATTGAATTCAGTTACGGCCGTCCTCAGTGCATTCACTGTCGGACGGTCCTTAAAATATAAAATATTATGAATTCTTTTAACTTGAATAACAATAAGATTGATATTTGAGTAATACAGAGGCTGTTCGCACATTTTTTAGACGATTTTGGTAAGCGGTAATAAAAAATCGTTTGCTGCAAAAGAAATAATTTCAATTGTACTATGCTTTTAAAAGTCAAAATTATCGTCTGCGGCTTGAAAGTTTTGTTTTTATTCAAAATGGCGTTTTTAACAAAGCAGTGGTTCGAAGGCTACATTTATGCTCTTTCCGAAGAGAAATATGCATATTCGGTTATCCAAAAACGATGTGAGAGTCATGGTTTTGTGATATCTAAAGCGTCGATAGGTAATATCGTAAACAAGAAAGGAAAAAAACGTCAAATTGGAGCCTCAAGTGGGACAAAAATTCCAAACAAGTATCCAAGGAAAAAACGGACATCTTCGACTATTGCAAAGGTACGTTGTTTAATGTTAAAAGGAAATCCCCCTAGTCAAAGGACAGTTGCAAAATCCTTAAAATGCTCGGTGTCCACTGTAAACAAAATGATAAACGTTGTTTTAAATCTTAAGAAAGCGAAAAAACGCAATGTGCATCGTCTTCTTCCAAATCATATCTCTGAACGCAGGACACGCTGCAGAATTCTATATGAGAAACACTTATCCAAGGAAAAATGGAACACAATTGTCAAAATAGATGAATCATGGGTGTATTTAAATGATTGCAACAAAAAAAGAGCTATTTATTACCATAAAAGAGGAGAAAAAAAATTAAGTACATGGTTCAAAGAATCGAAAGAAAGTTTTTCTAAGGGATTCATGATTGTTGCTGGTTTTTCTTATAATGGGAAATTAAAAATATAGAGAGTGGAAAAAAATGTCAAGATTAACTCCAAATACTATCAGGAACATATTTTATCGCCCATTTTTCTGAATGAAATACCATCGCTTTACCCACAGTACTTTCAATCTGTGAGACTCCATCAGGACAAAGATAGCTGTCACACATCAAAATCCACTGTAAATTTCCTAAAAGAAATGGAACAAAAAACTGGTATCAAGGCCACACCCTTCGCTGATATCCCTACTAAATCTCCCGATGTATCACCTATGGATTTTTGTGCTTTCGGACTTTTAAAATCTGCATTATCCAAACGTCGTCCCAAACCCCTTACAGGACTCTGGAAAGCTGTTCAGGAGGAATGGGATAGAATACTTCTTCTGACACTTCAAAAGGCATTATTATCCTGGAAATTCGGTGTCGAAAGATAGTCCAGAATAAGGGATGTCAAATAGAACATTTAAAACACAAGAATTTTATGTAATTTAGTTTTGTGAATACAATATACATCGTCTAAAAATGTGTGAACACCCTCTGTATGTATATATATATATATATATATATATATATATATATATATATATATATATATATATATATATATATATATATATATATATATTTATATATATATATATGGCAGTGAAAGGCAAATTGGTGTAAGTCACATTTTCAAATATTTTTATTTTGGGGCAAAAATGCAATTTCCTTGTTCAATTTAGAGTGCAATTGGAAATAATTATTATTCGCAGTATTATAATAATTATTTTGAATTATAATTTGTTCAATTTATACTGGAATTTTTTTGTAGTTTTTGCAGTAAAAATCTTTTCACTTACACCTCTTGACTTACTGACTTACACCACTTTGCCTTTCACCGCCTCATATATATATATATATATATATATATATATATATATATATATATATATATATATATATATATATATATATATATATGTATATGTGTGTGTGTGTGTGTGTGTGTGTGTGTGTGTGTGTGTGTGTGTGTATAACATACAAAACCCAAAAACTTTAAATAATTTCTAAATTCCCGTCGTAAAGTTAATTTCGTTTCCGTTTTAAGAACAAAGGAATTGTAAATTTCGTAACAACTAAAGTAGGTAATCAATATATCATCCTTTTAACCCCCAGTCTTGTAGGTGGCAAACCTTATATAACAGACCACAAGACTCAGTCCCAGAAAACTGGCCTGGGTCCCTCTGTCCAATCAATGCAAGAGTGCAAGGGTCATGTGATTTGACGTCAGGAAGTTTTAAAAGACCCACCAAGGCTTTGGCCGGGGATTTTGTGAATTCCCGTTACCCCGATAACGTCTAACCATGTAAGAAATAAAAGTTTTGTTCACTAAATTTGGAGTGATCCCGTGTGTCCGAGCCTGGAGGGGCCAGTGAGAGAGTTTTTTTAAAAGGATTTTCGAGATGCCGACTAAGTCACTACTTCCAGCGAGGGAACTGAATTATGTTAACTACTTCGAACTAGACTTTCTGTGATACACGGCCGGCAATCAACCTTTCTTCTTCCTCTCCGCCGCCGCTGATGTCACACACACACACACACACACACACACACACACACACACATATATGTATGTATATATATATATATATATATGTATATATATATATATATATATATATATATATATATATATATATATATATATATATATATATATATATATATATATATATATATATATATATATATATATATTTATTTATGTATATATATCACAATCGAAATTTTTCGTTACGTACCTTGAATTATAGACGTAAAAGATGTAAAAAATATTGCGATGTTCTTTTGGAAAAAGAATTAAAATGGAGTTCTTATATATTGAAATAAAATTTTGCGCTTTATTTTAAAAGGATACATCAAATTTTCAAGACTTTTAAAATTGATCATCGACAATTTATTATAGTTGAGAAAGAAACATTCTACATTCGAGTGTATATCTCGTAAATGTGCACTTTCATTGATCTTTTTTTCCTCCTATAAAGTTAATGTCTCGAGTCATGCTTTCCTGTTCCTCAGCGTGGAACCCCCGAGCTGTAATTCTTTCTTACCCCTTCTCTATTCTATCAGTCTTTAAATAAACTCGCACAAAATGAATTATCACATTATTTCAAATATTTTTCCTCCCGCTAAGAATGGAAGAAAGCGTGTCTCGGCAAAATCTAAAACGATTAAAATAACACATTTTCTCATTCGTCATAAATCATGGGGAAAATACAAGAAATTTCCATTTACAAGACAATATTTCTTGTTGAAGATTTCGTTTTGTATTGTTTATTGTCCCCGAGGGAATAGATGAAACTATTCAGGGGCAAATGTTGTGGTTTTTTTTTATATCTCTTTATGCTCAATTTTAAAATTTTTATTTTGAGTCAAATGTTTATTTCTCTTGATATTCATTTCCGGAACTTGTCTCCAACATTTTTTTGTATATCTATTTCATAAAGGATGGGAAGCATAGAGGGAAGCGAAGAAGAATCTTTCAATTTGAGTAATGAATTAAACTTTAAAATATGAATGGAATTACATTTTTATAGATCAGTTAAAGATAATTATAATATTTCGATCGATATAAATATTTTATTGGTGAATGTAATGTATTGGCTATATTATAATTCAGTTATTCCATGGAAAAAAGCCATTTTATGTATAAATATTATGAATGATTAATGACTTTATCAGTGAAAGAAAGAACAAAATTAAATTTTTGTCCTGGCTACTGAACAAGAAATGGGATCTTAAAAGATATTTTCTCCCCTTATAAGTTCGGTAGAGAATGCATAAAATAATTTTCCGTTGGTCTGAACTTGGTGCTCAGAAGGATGTCGTCAAATATAAGGCAAACCATTGTTACGAACAATGATGGTCTGTCAGAAAGTATATAAAAACATATTCAAAGCAGAAAAATGGGAAACAACGCCAAGCCAATAAATATAAAGCTATGTATCGGATAACATAACATGTCATTCCCTTTTATCCAAATAAGAGGGTATATGTATGGAGAGGAATTCAAATATGTGAATGTTTTATATTACCGGGATAATTAAGTACAGAAAAAAGTGGACTAGAGACCAATTTCATATTCTGGTCCGGGAAGTTGTTCATTACAAGATATAACCACTTTGCCATATCCTGATAGCATTACAATCTAGCTTGGTATTTGACATATTTGACAACATATCTGAACTTAGCAACCTCTACAATACTTCACAATTTGAAAATTAACATAGGAAATTGATAGCTGAAATAAACTTCAAGTCAAAGTAAATGTTTAATAATTTAAGTGTAGTTGTAATGTTAGTTTTTAGGCTGTCTTATAAGCTAAAATTTGCAAAGCTGTTATAATGACTGGTTTTAGTATTGGTAAAAATCAGTTTAGCATAAATGTCCGTAGTTTCAGGTTTGAATGTGACTATTTTTTTGTAACTAACACACACACACACACACACACACACACACACATATATATATATATATATATATATATATATATATATATATATATATATATATATATATATATATATATATATGTGTGTGTGTGTGTGTATGTATATATATATATATATATATATGTGTGTGTGTGTGTGTGTGTATGTACGTATATCTATATATTTATATGAATATATGTATATATATATATTTATACTTTTTCTATACATGCCTGTACGTTCTCCAGTTAAAAATTGATACGAGCGATATTAAAACATACACATCGTTTACTACACATAAAGTTATCTGTACAGGTATTATTCAAAATTAATATACATGAGCCTTAAGGTAACCGACTACGTTTAAAACGTCGATTTTGATGAAAATTCCTAATTTGTTTTTTAAATTTCTGTTACTTCAAGAATGTCAATTTCCGTTTCTAAACATGCATTTTTTTCTGTACGGTTATTAGAAATGAAATGATGGTGATTTAAAGAAGAATGGCATCTGTCCATTTCAACACTAATGAAAACTTTAAATGTTTTTTTTTTTTTTTTCTGATGAACATATTTTTCATAAATATATACTACTATTGGCATTGCGTAAAATTTAATTGCCATATATCTATAAATTTATTCAGATATGTTTCTGATAATACTAAGAAAGTAATGAATTACAGATTAGGCTCTACATATATTATTTATTGATGTATAGATGTAGTCCCAATGCCTAAATGCACCTGGTCTTGAACTGCCGGTCAGTGGGCATTAGAAACCGCAATTTCTTTTTCTTGAGAAATTTTTAAAAATAATTTGTCTTCAGCATTTAAAAAAATATTTGTACAATTTAAAAGAAGAGTTCGAAACTAATTTAAAGGGCAATTTTTGCGTTATTATATGCACCTGGACTTGTTGAACTGCCGGTTATGGGGCATTAGAAACCAGAATTTTTTCTTTTTTTTTGCTTGAGAATTTTACAAAATAATTTGTCTTCAGCATTTAAAAATATTTGCACAATTTAAAGTAGAATACAAAACTAATTTAAAGGGCAATTTTTATGTCATATACAATTTGGAATAAAGTGCATTGCTATAAATTTAAATACTTCATTAACATCTTCATTATATGTATTGATGTATCTTAATTTAGTAAATTATCTTTCTTTCTAACAATAATAAATTTATTCCCGAGATTTGCATTTAAGTAAATCATCCTGCCACTTTTCATACCATTGAGTGCATTTTATTTGAAACCAATTTATTAATTCAAGCTCCTCGACCTCAAAAATATTGTATTAGTTTTCGGCTGAAATCATAAAATAACAGTGGGATATTTTATATATCTTTTCTAGTTTTAGTCTAGACATAGCAGTATAAGAGAGGGAGTAAGCTGAATGCCTCTTTTAAAATAGGTATTTCTAGACACCTTTTGTGTAACAGACATATCAAGCGATTAATTTCTGTTTTTAATGTCCATTCAATACGTATTGATTGTGAAATTCGCTTCTTTTTAAGGTTAAATTCTTATATAAACCAGGGATAAAGGGGATGTTCTAATCTTTTCAAATTACAAAGAAACAAAATTACTTACCTTGCACATCGAGCAAATGACTTACCGATGAATGGAAGTAAATTTATACTTAGAATGAGAATAGTTTGATTATAGCTGTTTCGAAAGATTGCTTACGTTAGCCATCAAAGAAATGACTTACTGATGAATGGAAGTAAATTGATACTTAGAATGAGTATTATTTGTTTATAGTTGATTCAAAAATCTGAAGTACTAGTTCATATACGGAAATTTGATGTGCATAAACCAAAAAGATACCAGTTATGCAAATTCCATATTTTTTATAACCTGATGTACTCTCTGCCCCCTACAGATGCTGGAATAACATGTACAAACTCGGGAATAACATGTACAAACAATTAATATTTAGAAAACAAGTGAAAAATAAGTGAAATAGATTGGGTGGTATTTTGTTTCATCAGGTAAAACTGAGAAATTTAAATTTTAACTTCGTGCCTCATTTCTACTACTTCAAAGAAAATTTAACTTTGCGAATACATATTTA
Source organism: Dolomedes plantarius (assembly GCA_907164885.2). NCBI lineage: Eukaryota > Metazoa > Arthropoda > Arachnida > Araneae > Dolomedidae > Dolomedes > Dolomedes plantarius. Next base: position 49,391,731 of record OU015493.1, on the reverse strand, counting down.
ATTTTCTCTAAACTTTAACTCAAATTTCGCGGAATACATGTCCGCCGTTCTTGTCCACGTGTAAATACAGGAACACCTGTGGCAGCTACAGTTACGAATCCCTTCATCCAACTTAAACTATGATTATTTTAAGAAAACTGCAGTAGTACAGATGAGTTCCGTTGAGTTATTCCAGTGAAACATGTCTCTAGTTTCTAGAAATCCAGTGTCGATTTATTTGGAAACGCCTGTTTGTTTGCTAAAGTATCATAGGGAAGTGTGTTAATACAGTACCAGAAAATTTGTCGTCTCATATTCGCCGTAGGAAGTGATATTTGTACACCTATGTGGTAGATCTGAGAAATTTTCTGCCTTTAGATGTCCCAATGGGAAGCATTCATCATATTATCCTTGTGTAATGGGACTGAAATTTAAGATAGGGAGAGAACAGGTTTTATAGGACAATTATAGAAACAAAGCTAGCAAACTCCATTTTATTCAAAATTGATTTAAGCATAATATCTTACGATATTTCCCTCATTTGAAAATGAAATTTTTTTGAAAATAGATTTCTGATAAAAAATAATATGGTTATTTTTCAAAAGGTAATATCAAATTCATATTTTAAAAAATGCATAAGATGTAGCTGTTTGCCGTTTTTACGCAGGGAAAGATCTGATGGAGATTTCTGATTTTGATCTTTCTTGAGATCTAAAGAAACGTTTAGAGACCACGCATTTTTTCCAATATATTTATTTTTTAACGTATATCCTAAAAGATCACATTTATCTTAACTATACATTCTGTTGCCATAATTAACTAACCAACTCTGTTGATTTGAAAATAAAAATTAGTAGCACAATATTGACCATGAAAATAGACAGAAAAATTCAAATGTGAGATATTTGAATTCTATATACCTATAATGCGTGAAAAGATACTCTTTTAAATACTTCTAAGAAACCATAATCACCAAATATTATATTTCCTACGATACAAATCTCAGAGAAAAGCCTATAGTAAAAAAAAAGTTTTATAACATTCCACATGGCTAGTAGGGTCTACATCTTAATCGTATCTAATTTTTTCATAGAGTATAGAAGCTTCTATTACATTATTATTTCTCCACGAGGGATATAAAACATGAGAAGAAGAAAATTGAAGCATATTTAGTAGAATTTTATTTTATTCTATTTTGAAATTTTAATTTCATATAGTTCTAGATGACTGAGGTAATGTTAACAAACTGCTTTTTAAAAGCAGTTTATAGCTTGCCTGAAAAAATTTGAGATAGCGAACTCAAGAATTCCAAAAATATTACGTAAAAACTATTTCTTTTAACATAAAATGGAAGGAGAAACGTAGAAATTCAGATACTGAGCAATGACAAGAACTTCTTGTAAAATAATTGCTTTAAGAATATTTTAAAAGGGATTTAAAAACGCTTGTAGACACATTCACACTGACACAAACATCTCTCTTTCTGTGAATATATATATCTGTTTGAAGGTGAAACAGTATGCATATTAAAAAAATATCAGTCGACGTCGGAATGCGCAAAACATGTGCACATGTTAGAACGAGTATAAAACCGGTTCACGTGGCAGATATAGGCAGATTATGTGCAATTGCGTGGCTAAGGAGCGAGTTAAACGATCAAAAAGGCAGAAGGAAGTCACAAAGAGGCCAAATGGACATTTTTTGAAAGGAAGAATTACTGGAATGCTGGAATGTGGACGTCTGAAACCGAAGTGTCTTAAATTCTGAATGTTCCCCAGTGTGTGATCTCAAGACTGTGGCAAAGGTTTCAATGTACGGAAGATGTTACCCGACGACCAGTACAAGGTCGACCAAGAGTAACAACTCTTCCTCAAGACCGACATTTGGCAATAACTGCGTGACGTCAGAGGGAAAGTTGTGACAGAGAACTCGGCTAAGCGCCCACAGACGCCACAGGAATACGAGTTTCGAGGCAAACTGTTTATAGGCACAATTTTGTTGGTCTGCATGCCAGACGACCATCCGTTTGCATTCCTCTCAGGTCTGTGCATACACGCGCTCGTCTAAACTTGAGTTTTAAGCATGAGCACTGGAGTTTGCAACAGTGAGACAATGTGTTGTTCTGTGACGAGTCCCGGTTTACTATGAGGACTGATTCTCGTCATATAACGATATAGGGCGAACGTGGAATTCGTTTTTCTCCAAGAAACATCACGGAAATACATAATTTTCCTTCAAAGAGAGTCATGGTGGAGGCAGGCATAATGCTGGATGGCCACACTGACCTCCACGTCTTTGACACGGGGTCTGTAACTGCTGAAAGCTACAGAGACGAAGTCCTTGCGCTTTATGTTCACCTGTTTCGAGGTGCTGTCGGTCCTGGATTCATATTAATGGAGGATAACGCGGCTTGTCACCGTGCGATCCTGGTCAACAACTTCCTTGAAAGTGAAAATAGCCAGCGCATGCAGTGGCCCGCTCACTCCCCTGATCTTAATCATGTTGAGCATGTGTGGGTTATGCTCCAGAGACACGTCGCAGCTCTTCTGCACCCACCAAACTCCGTTCCTGAACTGGAAAGAGCTCTCCTAAATGCTTGGAAATCTTTGAGGCCACTAGTCATCCACACTCTCATAGCACATAGGGGCAATCGTTGTACAGCAAGCGCGGCTATCAGAGGCGACCGCACACCTTATTAAACTGCCAAATAACCTTTTTATTTTAATTTTTTTCACTCAAGTATAAACTATTAGTTTGCGTTGTTTTCTTTCAAACTGTTTCTTTGGATAGTAAAAGGGATTAATATTCCTCATTTGCATTGTTTTCTTATACTTTAACCGTATTACACTCGCATATCACATTTCCCGCGATTCTGACTTAGATTTCCTGAAATATTCCCATAAACATCAATTATGCTTAACTTTTGGACGCCAGTGTATATATATATATATATATATATATATATATATATATATATATATATATATATATATATATATGTGTGATTTGTGTTATAACATTTTTCATTACAAAAGAACGGAGTGTAAAAACTATGATAGTATTCCACGCGGTATACACGCTTATATCCTTTCAATGACTACATGGAAATTAATTTAGAATAAGATTATGTTATTCCATCAACTTTTCATGGGCACTGGGTCTAGGTCCATTCTGATGAGTCGATATCCGCAAAATGAAAATAGCTTGTAGAAAGATATTTACGTTACGAGGATAAAAAATTCGTTAATTGACTTTCTTGCGTCTAGATGTTCCCATTAAGCAAATAAGCAAGAGGAAGAGTCATAAATAAAAAGAAGTCCACAGTTTGTTGTCCAAAAAAGACAGAAACCATAATCAGGCGTAAAACGAGTTAAATATTTATAAACAAGCAGATTTAAATTAGATGCAATTTTCTTCTTTGAAGTTTTTATAATGCATTCACTTTCTAACCCTTTTGCGGAGAGTAAACCTTAATTAAGAAAGCAAAAAAAATATCGAGTCACTTTGTTAGAGAGAAAACAAAGAAAGGATTGTGTAAATGGATTAAAAGAAGCACTACCCTTTTTTAATTCCGAAAAGTGTGTACAAAATTTCGCGAGAACGACGATAGCTAATTTAGTTAGAAATTTTTATAATTAGTTGCGGGTATTTTTTTTCCTCGAAATTCAAAAGAAAGTTTGTTACACTCAACTATAAGAGAGCATTATCATGGGAAAGCTTACACTTTTCACACTTTTCACGCTGTTATTAACTACTTGGATTTCTTGTGTCTCATGAAATACATATTTAATATGAATTTTAAGTCTTTAAATGCTACATTTTAAGCAAACATCATTTCAGGTTTAAGTGGTTATTATGTCCTGTTTCAGGAATATTTTTGTAATAAGTACGATTTTAATAAAGGAAAAAAGAGATACTGTGCTCATTGATTAAAGTCGAAATGAAGAAAACTTGAATGAACTTAAATATAATACATGCGAGAAGAGAAGTATTAACTTATGCCCTTTTAACTGGTCTTTTCTACCAAACAAAAAAGATATTTACTTATAAGATCAATGTCCTTAAAATAAGATTTTGCTCTTAATAAATTCCCTCCGTATATCGAAGGTTCATGTTATAAATTTAGGTTGTCATAATAAGCTGATATATTAACAGTGATACGGTTGCAAAAAAGAATAATAGATCTTAATTTTTAAAAAGTTTTATTACATAATTCAGAATCGGTAAAAAATTAAAAACAAAATAATCACGGCTAATACCCTTTATGGCTTTCCTTTAGAAAGAAATAAAAGATTTATAGAGGGAAACAAAAAATATCGCTATAACATTTCTTAAGCAGCTGAATGTTCAACAGATTGCAAAACCCCTTGTTCAAGTCAATCCTGAATAGGTAGCTATTTTGTTAAAATAATGCTTTGCTTTAACCCTTTCGCGACGGCAGTTCCGATCACGCGCTTTCCTCTGAGGCCGGAGGTTTTTCTCGTGAGCGTACCCTCCAGGCCGGCGGTTTTTCAAGCGCTAAGCCTAAATTTACGAAAAATTCCAAAATAGTGACATTTACGAGCAAATCTATTTATTTAAGCTATATATGGGTTACTTACACATTCTTTTATTATTTCTCCACTAAAAGATTTTTGTTATACAGTAAAATATTTTTTGCTGGGACATACTGTCGAAATCCTAGTCGCCCTTTCCATACTAAGAGACTTTCATCGACTGATATATTCCTATCAGGAATATATCAAGAACTCTGAAAGTTTTGAATGATTAAATCTAAAAAAGTTTTAATTTTTTCAATCTTTTTGGCATCAGAAGAAGTAAAATGCAAGTATCGAAGAATTTTGATGCACTGGTCCCGAGTGATAACCTTACTGAAAAAAGGTGTTGCAATCATGGGATTCGTTGAGTAGTACATCTTAATTTTCATTTTTTTTCACAATACCCATCAAAATTGTCAAAGCAAATTAAATATTTGTTCTTTAGTTACAGGCAAAAAATACTTTGAGGATGAACTCTATTCATTTTCCGGGTTTACGTACCTCTCATACGCATTGATTTGGTTAGTATAATAAAATACGCATTAATTTAGTTATTAAATCCATTACAGTTTCATAAAATAAAACCTAAAAAAATCAAATTCATTTGATACAACATCATCGACTTTTATTCCACATGCCACTGTGAATGTTAGTTGAGTTAAATCCCTTACACGAGAAGACCACGAAGAAGCACCGTCCTGTGATATACTCAGAATAGAAATGTCTGATATATCTTCATCATCACTCTGATCTCGGTGCTCCAAATCAACAGATTCACCCGACGAGATTTCTGTATCACTGTCACTACTTTCAGAATTTGTTTCAGATTCCGACACATTTCTCATCAATTCAGAAATTTCGTCTTCTGTCAAATATTTTCTCCTTTTCGCCATATTAAATACTCAAAGGAAAGAAATCTCACTGCAACAGGGTCTGATTCTGATTCAAAACTAAACGGTGAACCCATATACCCAATGCTGCAATCCCACCGCAAAAGAAAAACAAAATTGCTCGTAAACAAAGACCACGTGCAAAGTTTAAATGCCCTACCCTCTGACAGCCAGACGCAATACATCCCTTCCTCCGTTTGTTTACATAAAACGATAGTCAGCATGTGATTCATACTAGTCTTGTTTTCGAATAGAAGGTCCCAACTACGTGTACTCCAAATTTCATAGACATGCGGTGCCATCTTGTGCCCCAAAAATTAACTAATAAAACGTTCCGAACTACTGACACGGATAGGTGACGGTCGGCCAGAAACGCGGATAGCTGCTGTCGCGTATACGTGACGGTCGGCCAGAAACGCGGATAGCTGCTGTCACGTATACGTGACGTTCGCCGCGAAAGGGTTAAGCAGACATTTGAATCTTGGAAGAAAAGGAAAATTTGTACATTAAACAGAAAAAAAGGTAAGTGCGTTGTATTAATTCTTATTTTGTTTTGTTTTATGATAGAAACATGAGGTGCAGCAACCAATTAAGAGTATTGGGGATTTAAAAGAAAAAATTATGTACGCTGCGTGCTTGTTGTCATATTTAACGTTAACAATCGAAAACCTAAGTTAAAAAAGATTTTCTCAAAAAATCTCTTAAGTTATGCAATACCCTTTTCCTCTCTTTAGCAGTAAGAACCAATTAAATTAATTCCAACGTTCTGCTATAATTCCTAAAGGAAAAAAAATTACAATAGTCGTTTATGAAACTGGTTTTTACAAAATCTGACGAGGATAAATATATAACTTGGGCTACAATTATTATTATTATTATTATTATTATAATAATATATATATAGTTACAAAAGAGCTAGAAGAAATAAGATAAATGATAATAGAACATTTTGACACCAATAAGTGCTATGCAGCTCCAAAGCGTCAAACAACAATATATATTAAAGTTTGATATTTAAAAACATAAAAAAAAGTCAAAAACCGTACAGCAGCAGTATGAACAATAGAAAAATCCCACAGAAAGAATACTAATATGAAGATGTACCTAAGTGACCGGGGGAAGTTGTGACCACCCCTCTCCGATTAAACATGTTTATGTGCCATGGCAACACTCTCGGTGGTCTGGTACATCCCCGAATTATAAATCAGTGCCTTTAGCCAAACTAACAGCAAGAAAATAAGAAGTTGAACAATCTAACTAAAATGTACAACACAATAATGTCAACAAAAAAGACACAATAAATGAAATAGAATACTTAAAAAGAATATAGCCCAAAATTACCTATTGATGTGATAACCAACTTTAACAATTAAAATATACGAAAGGAATGAAATAGAAAGCAATTCAATCTATCACTATGTAAATTTAAACTTTTAAGCTCTATAACCAACACATATTAAAGTGATTACAAAAAGAAAATGACTACACCAAGTCAGAATCTATACCTATACTCTAGATTAATACAAAATACAATACTAAATAGCTCAGGATAAATCCAAGTAACAATATAAAAATAGGTGTTTAGATGAAAAATGCACTCACCTGTACACGCAAATAACTCTCTCCAACACCTGAAGAACTCTTTTTATATGTCTTAATATTTTATTTCAATTTTGATTCAATTTTGTTGAAATAATCGATTAATGCAATCCTTCCTGGGTATTTTCAAAAAATTGCTAGTGATTTTGATTAGAAAATTTTTTGGGAATTCTTTTAGTTTAGCCAATTTTATAATTTCTCGTATACCATACACTAATTTATCTTTATCGCTGTTCAATTTATAGTTACGTAGGAATTGATTGACGATTACATTTCTTTTAACATTTTTATGGAGGCATGTGTGCCATGATAGCATTTTGTTAATTGGAAATGTATAGCTGTCACGCTTATCGTATATACTATAATTTACTATTCCATCTTCACATCTCAAACATAAGTCCAAATAATTTATACTTTTATCCAAATTTTGATCAGTTTCTAAAAGTTTGAGACTCTTTGGAAAAAAGCTAAAAGTTACACTGAGTGAATCCTGATTTTAAAATATCACTACGTCATCAACATACCTAAAATAAAACATTTCATTGAGTAACGATGTTCCGGTTTCATATTGATGCAGATACAGATCCGCAAGGGCGGAAGAACACCCTCCCCCCATGGGTATGCCTCTTATTTGTTTAAAATAACTCATTCCATTAAATAATACTGTTCCATAAAGAACCAGCTGTAATAGTGTTTTATATCTATTTCTTGTTATAAATTCTTGTAGGTCATATTTTTCATAGAATGCCATGATGATATCATATAAATCCTCCAAATTAATGTTGTTAAACAAATCTTGAAAATCGTAACTTTTAATTGAGTTTATGTCAGTTAATGTTTTAATTTTTTCTATCAATTCATAGCTATTTTTAATAAAATAACATTCATCCAAATCAATTTTACTGTAAACTTTTTTGAGAATTTTTAATAATTGATCGTTGGCTATATTGAGATAAGTATTACATCCTACAGTTATAGTCCTAAATTTAATGGGATTTTTTTGAAATTTAGGTACCATAATTAAATATGGGTAATTAATTTTCTTTAAGTCAATACCCAATTTTCGGTATAAAGATTTTATTTTGTTATTAATTTCATTTTGAGACTTATTTATTTTACTATAAATGGTAGTATCATTATACACATTGGTTAAATAATCACGAAAAAACTTTTTACATATAAATGCGTAATTTGAACTAACTTTATCTACATAAGTAATAACTAAATGTTTTTGAATATTTATTATCTCGCTTTTTATATTTTTCAATGAATTAACTTTATTTATATTGCCTCTCATTTTTTAAATTTTATACTGTTGTTTGAATAATCTGATTAGTAAATACCTCCATTCATCGAAAGAGTTTAAAGGGTAGCTATATTTTATAGCCATCTTATATATAAAAGTCTCCAAATCTTGTATAAACTTGGGTAATACATTTTTTTGTTATGCCTAAACAGTAACCAGTACCCCTCAGCATAACATTTTTTAAGTCGCGATTTTTAACTATTTCTAGATCACCTGTTATAACACGTTGAAAAGTTTTATTAAAAAATGGTGAATGATTATTACATAAACAGTTGTTAGTATCATTAATATTTAAATTTTTAGACACTTCATTATAATTATATATTTTTCGGCTGGTTGGAATATTATATTTATATGAAACCTTTACTTTTACATTACGTATAGGAAAAAACTCATCTAATTGACAAAATAATTTTGAAAATTGAATATTATCAAAGCCACTATTCATGTATGAAATTGTACAGTATTCAATGGTTTTACTTTTGTCATCCAACTGGTTTAAAATTACACCACATTTCTTTGCTTTTCTTTTAACTAGATCCGTAAAACTATAAATGTGATTTATGTTACCATTAAATAACTGTTTAAATTCACTAGAACTGCAATAGTTCCATATATCCGTTAGCCATTTTTCATTAATGCCATATACCAAGTTTTTAATCCATGAAGTTTTGAATTTATTATTAGATTTATATATATATATATATATATATATATATACTAGCGGACCCGACAGACGTTGTCCTGTTCAAACGTTGTAATTCTAGCTGAAGTACCCGGCGATGCCCGGGATTTTAAGAATGTTTGTTAACCAAAATCAATTTAAAAATTAACACAGTATAAATAACATAGAAATAAAAGCATACGAAATGTTATACATATTAATAATATGAAAACCCAATTAAAAATGTATAAATGTATAATAAACTCCTCAGATTTCAGCTATATTCGGTATTTCATCATAAAAAAGCTGAAAAAAATAAAAATAAATAAAAATAATAATTTAAAAAAATTAAAATAAAAAAATAATATAAGAAAATAAAATAATAATTAAATAATTAAAAAAAATAATAAAATAAAAGCTGAAATAAAAAACCTTAAAAAAAAAAGCTGAAATAACAGGTCTAGCAAAATTTACACAACTCTGGATTCGAACCCGGGTCGAGAGCATGGTACTTTCCAAATTGGCGAACTTCCGAATGCGCCACGATGACACGGTGTTCTAGTGGGTAAAGTGAAACATATTCGCTATTGGAAAGATGTTGTGCGCTGGTGATTATACATGTCAGAGGAGTCTTTAGTCAGAAATAAGTTAGCAGGATAGAAGCTTAGTCTTTAGCTCTTCAATAGACACAAAGATATAGGCGAGGAGGATTGCAGTAGCGATTAAAAAAGATCTCGTGTCACTTAACGTGGTTGATTCGAATTTTCCATCGCGTGTCGAGAGTATTCGAGAGTATCAATATGCCGTTGGATCTGATCCATTTTAGAGTATAAAATCTGACTTGAAAGATTATTATTTTCATTTATTATTCTGGTTTAATATATGACTTGAAACTTTTTGATTTTATTTATTTTTTTTTTCGCTCGCTGTTTGCTAACTAAACCTAACGTGGACGCCATTATCTAGAGGGTTGATTTCACAAACTGTAACAGATTTCATTTACCGGACGCACCCCCTTATAAATTGTTGGTTTTTTATTAATTAATTAAAAATATAAAAACATATTCTATCGGATCAAATTGTGAATCTGAACCATTCTCGGATCAACTAAATTGCACACACAAAATTTCATGAAAATCAGTCCAGTCGTTTAGGAGGAGTTCAGTTACATACACAAGGACAGAAGAAATATATATATAAGATGTATATATATATATATATATGTCACGACCCTATCACCGTGCACCCATCTAAACACACTAATTACTCTAAATGCAGTCATCAAACAGTAGGCCGGTGAATGAACGAATACTGAATTAACTTTTAACCACCTCTTTATTAATTAACATTAATCAAATACCCAATTAATCCAGCTAAATCGCCATTTTCCATCATCTCACAACCAACGCGACAGACGCGCGTCTGGACTCTATCAAAAATCTCCCTGAACTGCGTAATTTCTTTCTCTTCCGTTATATAAGTCACATAGGCGTAGACCTTCTTCTAGTGCCCCTTCCAACATCCGATGATTATGTAAGATAACGCGCGTGCGAGCGAATGACCCTGAACTTCTCGCTGCGAATCACAGTCACTTCCTGAATTGGAGACCACACTAGGACTTTACTAGAAAAATTACTGTTTAACTCTCATTAATATAATTAATTATAGATTATGCTTACATCATATATATATATATATATATATATATATATATATATATATATAATTTAAATACCAGT